>BGPR01016476.1:12565-34459 GCA_013235015.1 Araneus ventricosus | reverse complement strand
GTCGGATTCGCTTACTCAAGAAGTTCTCTTAAAAATCAATTTTATAGCGATGCTATAAATAAAACATTTAGCAGATAGTCAAAAATGTCTGATAAATTCCAAGGATGTTAGTGGTTAACATTAGAATTCTGTACTAAGATGCACGTTATTTTAATAGGTTTGCAAATGCATATTAAGCTCCTTCTGAAATGTTAAAATTAACGCTTCCTCTCTGTATAATAGAAAGTACAATATATCCTATCATTTCTATTACATATTGTTGCGCAACGTAAGATAACACTAATAGCAATTCATTAAACACAATTTAGTCACTGAAAAAGCCCCATCTTTAAAACTCTTCAACTTAAATGGATTTCGAATAAATACAAAGAAAGGACATCAAGAAAAAATAAATCTAGACTAAAATTTAACATATCTAATGTATAAATAAATAACTTACTTTTAATGAAATTCCTTATTATAGACTGAATAGGAAACTGTGTAAGGCCCCATCAATGGCGTCCCAAAAATCTAGAAAATACTTTTGTCTCACTTCTCAATCATTCTCTGGCCGCTCGCATAAAAACCAATCCCACTATAGGCGCCTATGGGAATGTCTTTTACCACGCCAAGTTGATCACTGTGTCTGTTAGGGTTTCCGTGTTTACTTTGATTGGCGCGAAACTGAGTTTTTTCTTCATCGTATTTTGAAAACTTTCCATCTTTATTTGCAATTAACAACTAATAACAAATTATTTTCAACTTTAAGACACTCAAGAAGGAATTCATTCTACTTTAAGTCACACACATACACACACAAAAAAAAGTACAAAGTAGAAATGTTTACATCCTTATAACAAATTGCATCTCTCGGTCGTCGTCGAAATAGAAAAACTTTACAAAGCATTTCCAAAGTGCCAAAAAAGTGAAATATCGCCAAATATTGGCATCGAAAACACTCCCCATAGGCGTCTATAGTGGGATTGGTTTTTATGCTGGCCGCTCGCTTGATTCGGTTTAATAAAAATATTCGAATTTTTATTGTAGCCACCAAGATGGCATAAAGGGTATAGTGTCGTATCTAGTTGGGGTTTTAGCTTGATATAACATGCATATGCACCTACGAAGTCCTCAGATACTTCTTTCAAAATTTATTTTAGGATACCATCCACGGTTTGTTCGTCTAGCCGTCAAATCAAAATCCCTCTTGTAAAAAGATTTTTTAGAAATTATTAAAAGTTTTAATATGTAAAACATTTGACCTCTAAATGTTGTTTAACATTTAAGTATATGGACGAGTTTTCTGTTTTGTTTACTTACATTAAAAACCTTGACTTTATTTGCATGGTTTTTGGAGTTCCGCTTTCGAGATTCCATTGAAATAGCATTACATCAGAATCACGTAGTCACCGCATTTTAATGTAAATAAACAAAACAGAAAACTCGTCCATAGAAATCTAGTTTATGTTGATGTTTGCTGTTGTTTTCTTGATGGAGCTTTAAAAATATTACTTTGTTTGATTTTGTCGGTTGAATTTATTCAACAAAGAAATTTTAAAAATACAATCAAAATAAAGTGGAAATCAAAGTAAAGGATAAATTTTAAAATCTGCTATAAAAATTACTTGACTTTTGGGAAATTCGAATCCACTTTCCAACGAGTGGTACCGTGGTACTCAACTCACTGTGCGAATAAGTGGTCTATTCTGGTACCCCCCGGTGGGGTGGGGGGGGTCACCTTTTCCCGTGTTTAAGGGGGGGAAAAATTGACGCCACCCAACCCAACCGGGGGTACCAGAATAGACCCGTAAAGAGGTTAACCCTCTGAATGCGTTTCCCGAGATTTCCGCGGGTTGGAATCAAGTCTATTTTCTGCTGCATCCTGCTATTTTCGTAAGCTATTGTGTTTACTTAGAACAATTACAGCTGTGAATTGTATTATACTAATAAAGCCTTGCACATCAATAACAATTCGCTTCGTTCAAACGCACTTGAAAATGTTTGCGAACGTTGCAATCAAATAAGCGTTTTAGAAAAATTCGGTAGTCAGAGGATTAAATGTCACCGAAATTTCTAATTGGAAGTAGGGGATAATAGCCTTTGTTGCTTCAAATCCCGTAACACAAATTCAAGTTCAAAAGTCACCGAAATTTTAATTTAGCACAATATACTTCGTATGAAGCAACATTAACATATTAGTCATTTTCAATACCTCGAATAACTAAGAGAAAAATTTGCAATCGTCGAAATTTTTGACTTCGAGATTTTGAAGAATCGCCAAGTTAAAATCGCCCTGAGACAGAAAAAAACCATTTTCGAATTATGTATGTCTGTTGATTGATCGTTTCGTCTGTCCGTATCTGAAAAAGATACCTCACAATTACAAAGAACTATGTGGATGGTTTTGTAATCAGAATTCTAGATCTGTATCAGAATTTAGACCGTATCCGTCAGCGGGTTGACCTTCTGTCGGTCTGTTATATTCGCGTATATGTGAACTCCATAGAAGGGGTGGCGCCAGTAAGGGGTTCGGGGGGGAGGCAGGGCCCAATGTCGGAGATGCTGCCCCCCCCGTCAGGGCAAATTTTTGTACCCTGTTCTCGCAACGGGCTATTCAACTGGTAGATAAATAAAGATCTGGCGAAAATTTTATATGGTGATCTTTATTACCCCCCCCCCCCCGTGCCCCCCCCGTGCCCCCTGTCGGGGAAACCATGCCCCCCTCGTCGGGCGGACTCTAACGCCACTCCTGCTCGGTAGTTCAAAAACGCAGCGACTTGGATAAATGAAATTTGGTATGTGATCTTATCAAAACAATTGCAGATCTGCATCAAATTTTGGACCTAATCTATAGAAAGAGAGATGTCCAAAATAGATAGTCCGTTTTATTCATTATATTCCAACGCACAAAAAGCGCCATATTATGTCAACCTTCCAGTAGGCGTGCGTATAGGAGACACTTACATCGTGCATCGTATAACATATTTATATCATTCTATTATAACTTTAAATGCAGTTTTTATTTATGTAATCTGTGTTTAGTATGGAGCTAATAAATGCAGATTTACATAAGTAAAATTGCATTGATTCTTGTGAAAGAACACGATATGGATATGTAATACGATGCACGGTATAAGTATCTCCTACATACGCGCGCCTGCTGGAAGGTTAACGTTTGAGAAAGTTTATTGGAGAATACTTCCCCTGGTTAGAATTTTAATCTGTATGACAAAATATTTCATTCTGAAAAAAGTCGAACAAAAGTCAATCCCCAGGTTAACATGACTCTCACCTTGAAGAAGGAAATGGTAGAATATTATGCTATTATATCAAAACTATTAAAGTTATGGTAACCTATTCAAAATATCAAATTTGATACCAAATCTTTGAATCCATGAACTCGTAATTCACATATTCGTAAAATTAAAATCTTACGAAAATTCCAGATATTCCAACAGTTTAAATGATTCCCTCCGAGAGAAATATAATTTAGATAAATGATGTGGACTTTTTAGTTAGTTTGTTTTGAAAATACAAATTCTTTTAAATGATCATATTTAAAGGAAAAGCAGCCATTTTGCATTCCATAAAGAAATTGAATTTGCTATGTGCAGGATACGCTGAATGTATGGAACGCGGACAATGTATGAAACGAATAATATTTCGCTCATTCCCTAGGCATTCTATACAACGCCAAATGAGAAACGAGCAAAGTATGAAATACATTGTCGATTCTATTTTATAAGAAATAAAATTAAGTGCAATTCAAAATAAAATTATTTCCTTCCTTGATTAACAAATAGGTTTACATTTTGTTTTCCTTAATAAGAAACGCATAAACTTTGATATGCATAACTTACATTTTCCTTTACGTATTTTGAATAAAAGAATTTTTAATGGTACTCTTTTATTATTTTTCAAAATAACATTTGTATTGTTGAGGAATGTACGTCTTTTAAATAATAGCTTATTTTCTAGTTTGCCTAATCATATTTTCATAGTTTGCCTAAATAGCATTTGTCATTCTATAGAATGCCTAGGTATTAAATACAATGCCTAGGGAATGCATATAATAATTCTCATATTTAATTGCATGAAAAGCCCTGCATTCTATAAAAGGCCTAGGTATTAGGGTGGATCGCTCTTCTATGGAGAAAAAAAAATTATTATTAATCAGAACCTACCTATGCGGAAAAGATGTTCTATGGTATGAAGATTAAGAGAAAAATAATAAAAAAAATTAAATTCAAAATTTTATACTGCCGCAAGGGGGTTGAATTTTCGAAAAAAATGGGAAAATGCTGAATTTTGACTATACGATTTTTAAAAAAATATTATTGTTAATAAAAACCTATTTATGCGGAAAAGATGTTCTATGGTATGGAGATTAAGAGAAAAATAATAAAAATATTTAAATTCTAAATTTAATGCTACCGAAAGGGGGTTGAATTTTCAAAAAAAAAATTGGAAAAATACTTAATTTTGAACATTGATTATGCGATTTTAGATTCGAAATAATTGATTTTTTTTGCAATATAAATAACCAAAACTGATGATTAATGAGTAGAGAGTAGTATAATGTACATTGCAACATTTTATGACTCAGCTCCCCCTCCCCACACCGTCAAATCAGTCCGGTTAAACAACTAGAGCAGTAGTCAATGACTTTGCGTGCTTTCAGAATTCTTTGAAGGGCTAATCCCCTTATGTGATCTCAGTCGTCAGATAGCATTGATATCAGGACATTTTCTGGATGGCCAAAAAATCAGGTTCTTTTAATAGCAGGGTCTATGACATCCTTCGAATCATTCGAGAAATAACGCGATAGAACGATTGATTGATGCAAATGTTGTGCCTCATAAATTATGGTTTCTTTTTGATCTTGAACCACATAGACGCATAGACTTTTGCGATGAATGTCGTTAATGTCAATAAAGCCTCGGATGAATTTTCGTGAGCTACATTGAACCTGAGAATTCTGTTCGCGATTCTAACCCACCTTGAGTGGCAAACTTTTCCAGGATTTATCTTCGACAGACTTTCTCCGCAATGTCAGCAGTTTATGACTTCACAAATTTCCATTAAGTACAGTTGATCAGTACTTAAGTCTTTTTTATTAGTCACTTCACATAGCGTGTATTCTATCGGCGTGGATGAAACTATAGATAGCTTCTCGCATCCGGCCAACGATTTTCTTATTTCGCCAGTCAGGCTTCTGGGCCCAGTTGTGGTTCTATCCACGTGCGCGAAAAGATGACGTAGTGGAAGCTCGTTGGCGTGTCGCTGGCACACAAACCATTGTAGTGGACGATTCAGAATCAGTTCCATGTTACGTATAATACCTCCTTTGACACCTGTGTTGACAGATGTTCCGTCGCAACCAACTTTGTTACATCTATGTCATTGTCAACGGATGACAAAAAAAAACTATATATGTTATTTCCAATAATTTGAGCTCTATCGAAATTTACAGACACGTGGCCGATGTACTCAGAGGCAGATTCTTTTACCAAGCTTATGTGTTCTTCTATTATGACTTTTCTTCTGTTGTCTTCCATTGATAGAGTCCTGTCTTTTCGCCTATCGAAGTATAAACCAAACTGGTCATGGTCATAATCTTTTATGACCTGAGACAATAGAGTGGTTCTTGTCTTTGTTCTCACACGCCGAATTTTATTTCTGTCAACAACGTTCAAAACATTGCTTTCTGAGATAATACCCACATCTTGAAGCGCAGCTGACACGATGGCAGCGCCTGCTCGGTCGGAAATACCAAATCGGTCCAATGTTCTAACTGCAGATAAAACTTTTGTCACTACAGGTGTGACTGTGGGGAAGATACCATGAAGTACCACTTCCGACTTATGGAGGGGCGGGAGGATAAAGCAGGAGACAGAAAAAAGATGGGATTGCCTACTGCTCTAGTTGTTTAACCGGACTGATTTGACGGTGTGGGGAGGGGGAGCTGAGTCATAAAATGTTGCAATGTACATTATACTACTCACTACTCATTAATCATCACTTTTGGTTATTTATATTAAAAAAACAATTATTTCGAATAAAAAATCGTATAATCAATAATCAAAATTAAGTATTTTTCCATTTTTTTTGGAAAATTCAACCCCCTTTCGGTAGTATTAAATTTAGAATTTAAATTTTTTTATTATTTTTCTCTTAATCTCCATACCATATAACACCTTTTCCGCATAGGTAGGTTTTGAAATTCTGAAAAAAAAATTTCGATCCACCCTACTAGGTATTCTATAGAATGCCGGCGTTTCATATATTGCCGGTAACATATACAGTGGCTCCCAAAATTGAGTACTATACACTACTCTCTCTCTCTCTCTCTTCATTAAAGGTGTTAAAATGGTATAATAAATTCACGTTTAAGCTTAAGAGCTGAAAGAATAATAAAAGACACATTAAGAAACATAAAAAAGGTATAAACAAGAACAAAGGACTGATAATATTTTTATCAACATAAACTTTATGTCAAACTTACAAATTTCTAAGTCACAAAATTGAGTATACAGTTAGTCTAACTCGTTAATAAAAAGAAAAATTACATAAACTAATATTTTATTGCATATCCTTTTGCTTTCAAAACAGCTTCTAAACGGCATGGTATTTATTGAGTTAACAAGAGTTTGTGTCGCCTGAGTGGTTATTTTTGCCCATTCTTCTTGTAGCACAGTATTTAAGTGTTCTATTCCTAATGTTGTGTTTCTGGGCAGATATTTCTAATTTAGATCGCAAATTTTCGATAACATTGAGGTCTGGGTACTGAGGTGGAGTATTTAATCGCACTTTATACTTGTTTAATAACCGTGACTTAACAATTTAGGCTGTATGTTTGAGGTCGTTGTCTTGTTGAAAAATAAAATTTGATCCTGAACTCAGTTTCTGTGCACTATTTTTAAATTTTTATTCATTATATCCAAATATTTCATTTTATGCATTATGCCATCTATGAAAACCGAAATCTCCACTTCATTTGCAGACATAGAACCCCATGCAGGGACTGAGCTTCCCTCATGCTTGATTGTAGGAATGGTGTTTGGGACAAGTAGTTCAGAATCAGGTTTTAACCAAGCATAGATTCGAACATTACTTCCAAAAATATTAAATTTACGTTTGTCTCTGAATATGGCTTTATTCCAAAATTCTTCAGGCTCTGAAATATGCTTTTTAGCAAAAGAAAATTATTTCATCTCTATTGACTTTGGAAATTAAAGTTTTATTTTAAAGGTACAATTCCATTATAATTAGCTTTCCTGAGCACCCTTCTAAATGTTTCTGCTGAAACATTCCTTTCTATTGCTGTAGACGTCCATGAAACAATTTCTACAACAATCAATTTAGAATTTTTTTCGTATTTATCTAAAAATGTTTCTCTTAGTCGTCGAACTGAGAATTCCCTTTCTTACTTTACCAGGCTTATTTGTTATTAATTCCGACTTTCTATATTTTTGGAAGATTTTTTTTATGTATTCACGACTACTTCAAGCATTCTTTGCAATTTCACATCGAGCTTTGCTTTATTCAAACATTTGAATTACAAATTTCGGGGTATTAACACTTGTTTCAGTTCTAGAGATAATTTTGAGAATTAAAAAAATTATAAAAACTATTTTCTCTCATAGATATCAATTCCTGGTGCATTGTAGCATCAAATTTATTACACTGGTTCATTAGAAAAACACTGGTGGCTGAATTGAAATTTTTATGATGTGGGTACTTAATTTTGTTACTCTCAAATTTGGAACTTCAACATAAAAATTTAGCCAATGAAGTTATTATCATTTCTTAATTTTTATTTCCTTGCTTAATACATTCTATAATGAGCATTTTAACATTCATGTAAGTATTAATATTAAATTAACTAGGGCTCGCTGCCAACACCAACTTTGCTCAGCACTGTCCTTGCCACGTGGCTGCTTCGAGGCTCTCAGCCACTACTTTTTTCAGTTTTAAATACTGCATGAAGATCAGTGGAACAGACCATAAAACCAAGTAGATTTCATATTCTTTGTAGACAACAGATATCTTGTAAAATCTTTCAATAAACCTCATCTAGTTGTAATGTTTTGCATAACTTTTTCACGAAAGTTGGCATGGAATTCTTCAGATTCATAACTACAGAACTATATCTCCGTAAATACACAGTTTCCATCACCTACAATAGGTACTTTATAATATTTTTGACACGCCATTGTGATGGAACTGTTGGGATCTACATATTTAAAATAATATGGTAAAACCTTCAGACAGTTCGCCATCCCCAACCACTCGACGGATTTCGATAATTTTTATTTCATATGATTGATAAGAACGAAATCGAAATCACTTATAGATAATGTATGGCGGAGAAATGTTTTTTTTATTTCGTTCGAAAATGGGGGTGGGGTGGGGGACAGACGACCCTTGATAACATATCTAGACGTCATAACCTTTCAAATGAAAAAAAATGTCGAAATCGGTCGAGTTGTTGAGGCTGGCGGACTCGGTGAAGTTTTTTTGACCAAATTATTTTAAATATATAGATATTTTAAGTTGCTATTTTAGACGTTTAATGAAGAACATGAGTAATATATACTCATTTTGGGAGCCGCTGTAAATGAACAAACTTGATTGAAGCGTATTTCTTAAAGCAAAATGCCAAATTAAATTAATTAGAAATCCAAATTCAGAAGAAATCAAGCATTTGTTAAGAGCCATTCCGAAACAGCAATAACTTGAAAATGTTACAGATCTTTATTTCTTGCTCACGCGTTTTTGCAAACTGCGACCGACATTTTACCAAAAACAACATCATACGTCCACCAGTGGAATGGATGAGAACCATGAATCGAGGGAATATGGAAATGGGTTCTATCCTCTTGGCGTTCATGGCGGACCTTCGGTGAACCCCCGTGGGGTTGAATAAGAGGGAAGATGGTCCCCTAAGCGGGAACATAAATGGTGTGGGGTCGAGTTACCTCCACTCCGAAGACGGTACGTACCTCCTTCAGGAGGGTTGGACCATGGCCGGTGATGGCTGTTAGGACTCCGACTTTAGTTCCTGCTATGCTGTCGTGGCGATGTTTCTTCACAAAAACCCGTATGCTATTTTAGGATGGGGTGGCTCTTTATATCTATCCTCTTGCAGAGCCTTAACCCTCTGATTGCTTATCCAGCGATTTCCGCAGGTAGGAAGTAAAGAGTCTATTTTCTGCTTTATCTTGCGATTTTCACAAGCTAATGTGTTTACTTTGTACTATTATAGCATTGAATCATATAGTACTAATCTAGTTTTGCATATATAAGTAACTATTCGCTTGGTTCAACTGTATTTGAGCAGATTTGCAAACGTTGCATCGATATAGTGATTTTAGAAAAATTAGCAGTCAGAGGGTTAACCCGCATTATTCAAAACCTGGTAGACCTATGCGCACTTTAGCAATAAATTGCACATTGTGGTTGGGTTGCCTGCTGGAGATCTTCCTCAACAAGCAAGCAAAAATGTGTGCTAGTTTCCCTGAAGTCCTCCGGAAGTCACCTATCTCCATATTTGGAGCTAACTTCACCTCAGTTGCTCCAAGGTCGGTTTGATCATAGAAGACGCCACACTTCCCTTTTATCACGAGTTCTTGACTCATGGACTTAACTAGACATGCTAGACCAAGTGGAATCAGAGGTACCACAACATCATGTTGATACATATAATTGAAAAATAAATAAATGATGCTAAAAATCAGTATTTATAATTATTATATAAATTATAATTAAGTATTTGTAAGTTTTGAAGCTGGTTGTATCAGGGAGTAATTATATATTTTTGTAACTTCCATGAGAATAAGCTTTAGTGTGTCTTTTGGAGTAATAATAACATAAAGAAAACAATACTATTTTCGGAAAAAATTTCAGATAGAATTATTTATTATCCAATACAGCCGATTAAAAATTTATTCGTTTGCTATTTTGGCTTAAATAAAGACGCACGGTTTTCTGCAATTATAATCAAGCTCGAGGTATAACAAATCCAGCATGCCACCATGAAATTCAAAAATTAAGAAACACAGTACTAGAAGATTATGTAATGTAAAATTCAGCTTTTAAATTCATTTAAAATCAGATTTCAGCTCAATTAAAATTACAATAAAAATAATAAAATGTCTGAAGATAATAGAAATGAACGCACCCATCTTCGGTATCTGAGCCCCATTTCATACAGGGTAGAAACTTTCGCATGAAAATACTTTATTTTGAAAAGTTAGATGAATTGGTGTTAAAATTTAGAGACAAATCAAGGGTAATAACTTAAAATCGCCAAATCGATAGCGCCAAAGCGCATTTCGTCACTAAGAAATACAAAGGTCGTATATCAAATATTCAAATTTGGTTTGAAATCCAGTAGTCAATCTCCTAATGCAGCAAGTCGCCAATGCTGAAAAAACAAGATGGCTGCTAAGATGAACAATGCAATGAAGCGTAGTTTTAGATTAACTCAGTGTTCCCAACCTTTTTTGTGCCATACCCCACCTAAGCGTTTCTAAAATTCTTATGTCCCCATGTAACATATAAATAATTTTAATACTCAAAATTAGATTGTCAATGAAAAACTTAAATGATAGGTTTAGAAGAAGAAATCCTAGGAAGTAAAAGAGTTAAGTAAATTTTCAAAACTTATAATAGAGAACTGAAATTCAGATAAAATAATTTTTCGTAATTTCACCATTTTGAAAAGGCTGCAGGGATTAAAAACTTTTGGAACATCCTTGATATACGGCATCACGAGCGATAATCTGTATTGGCGACTTTTGTCGCCTAACGAACATCGTATCGTTAAGTCGCCAAAACAAATATCGCCAATGGGGTCCTATATTGAAGCTGTTGAAAAAGTCAGCCAGAACAAAATTATCGCCAGTGATGCCGTATTTCGAAGCTGTATACCACTATTTTATATTAGCGTAGAGAGGGGCAAGTGGACCTAGGTCATAATATGATTTTTCGCCCTTCCCCATTACAACAGCGCGTAAACGGCACACGGGATTATAGGCACGTTTACGGAAATTAGTGCGAAAAAATCAAAAACAACACAAAACATTAAATAAAACTTTCTAGATTAAATTTAAAATTCTGGCTCTAGGTGTATTCAGTCACTATTACGGCTACCTGTGTGCTAAATTTCATGCTGTAAGTGCGATAGATTCGTCTGGACATCAAGACACACAAACATTACCTTTTATAAGTATAGAAGATTGTTGTTTGACTGACGTGGACTTTTTGTGGATTTACTGTTTTCTGAGCTGGTGAGGGGACCAAGGGTCTGTTTTTAATCCCTTTTGTAACATTTTAATAATACCTTAAGTTTTTTATTTTACTTCTTTATTTTTACTTCTTTTTGTTGGTGTATTGTGTTGAGCTTGTACTTGCTGCTACTCATTTGATACCTCTAGGGCTCTCTTTTTGAATATATTTAATTTGGCTCAGATCTGGTAGTTAAAATCAAACAAAATTCAATTAATTTATCTTTCTCTTTAAGTGTACTATCTATTAGTGGCGTATTTGGTTCTTTTTTTCTTTGGTATTAATTTACTTTTGTTGCTGCCCTTTTTTTGCAGTGTTTGTAACGTTCTGTGCTGTGTTTGTGATGCTTTTTTTGTGTCGTGTCATTTTTGACTTTTCTATTTCTTATGCATTTCCCATCAGGTCTGCTAAAGCCTTACACCCTTTCAGGTAGGCTGGACCTGTGAGTTTTAAATTCTTTTAAAAAGATATCTTTAGAATTTCAGTTACATTTGCAGTGACCTTTCTAACTGATGAAACGTCGTCAAAAAAAATATATATCTAATTTCTTTAATATTTGTGGTTTTTTTTTCATTATATTTCTTCTCTTTGAATATAAAATTTTAGATGTGTTCTATTGAATCTTCGCACTTGCTGTAATGTGCTTAATATCCTAAGTTTTTGTTTTTAATGTTTATTTGTCTTTTTGTGTCCTTTTACTATTTGATGTTGTTTCATGAACTTTCCTTTCACTTCCTTTGTCTTCTGTTTAGTTGTTCAGAGATTTTTGCTTTTTGCTGTTGCTTTTTGGATGTCTAAGCGTGGGAAAATAAATAAATGTTATTTTACTCCCTCGTCGTATTTGACTTTAAAGAGTGACATAAAAGCATTGACGTTTCCACCATGACTAGTGGCGTGGCAGTAAGGGCACCTGGAAAATAATATGATTCATCAGACAGCTTTGATATACGACATCCTGGCGATAATCTTGTATTGGCGACTTTTGTCGCCTAACACGTTCCCAACCCTGGGCCGCGCCCACTTATAGGCCTCCGATGGCTAGGTTGGCCGCGGAACGCTGTAATCAAGTCAGGGAAGCTTTAAGAGTCTTCACTCGTTTATTCTTTATAAAATAATATACTATTTTAAATCCTTTTATAAGCTTTACTAATTGATGACATATACGTACTATAATATATAAGTGTATTATATTGTTCGTATTCTTTGCTTGTATTTTAGTTAGTGGGCCGCAAAATAATTTTTATACAACACACAGGTGGTCACACATCCCAAAAGGTTAAGGAACTTCTGGCTAACCGAACATCGTATCGTTAAGTCCTTCAAAACAAAATATCGCCAATGGGGTCTTATATTGAAATTGTTGAAAAAAGGCCAAAACAAAATTATCGCATAATGCCGTATATCAGAGATGCACCGATTCATTATCGAATGATATATCACCAGTGGCTTAACAAGCGTAGGCCCAGGCGTATGGTATTATTTTTACGCCTCGTCATATGTCCATGGCGCCAGGGAATGTATCCCCTAGCCCCCGGTCGCTGCGCCACTGTATATATATATATATGTGAAAATTATTCAGCGAGTGCCTTTGCGATCTGACAATTTATATATAACTGATACCTCGAGATACGAGTTTAATTCGTTCCGTAACCTTGCTCGTATGTCAATTTGCTCGTATCTCAAGCAATTTTCCCCATTGAAATTATGTTAATCCGTTCCAGCCCCAAAATGCTACCCCTAATTGTTTTTTTGTTACGTGTTTTGAATAAGAAAATATATTTATAAATGACAATATTGTATAAAACATAATAAAAGAGAATGTAAAGCAAAAAAACTGGTTTATAAAGTGTACATACATATGTATTTGTATTTTGGTCACATAAATGTAACTTACACAACTTAAATGCTACTGTATGCTTAAATTTTGTCACTGCTTTCCTCTTCACTGGTCTTTGCCTTTTTTGCGATTAAAAAACTGTCCAGGAGGTTTGTTTCTTCCTCCCTTGCAGATGCTGCGAAATGAGTTAGGCAAGTGTCATTAAATGCTCCGATGCAGGACAGTTGCAACTTTTCAGGTGTTTCTTTCCACGAACTGAAACTCTCCCACATTCCCAAGATCTCTTTTATCTCACTTGCAGAGATAGTAATCTCCACCTCTGGCTCTTCCTCAAACCAATTTCTTGCAGGAGATGCTGCTGCGACTATAACTCTTAATTGCACGGTCGTCAGTTCTGAGTGCTCCTCGACGAGCTCGTTCACGTCTCTCTCAATCACCAGGCCCATGGGTTTTCCCAGAGACACAATCTCCTCTCCACTGGCACTTCGGGTTCAGAATCCTTCAGAAGGTCCTTTCGCTCCTAGACTCAGGCCACAGCTTCTTCCATGCAGAGGTCAAGGTCCTCGTTGCACTCAGCCAGGCCATCAGATCATTTCTGAGACATACCACGATGTTAAAGTGGTCCTTCCAGTACTCTCTAAGGGTGAGGTTTGTGTTCTCTGTCACCTCAAAGCAGCGCCGGAACAGGTGCTTAGTGTACAACTTTTTAAAATTAGAAATCACCTGCTGATCCATGGGCTGGAGGATAGGTGGTAGATAGAGAACTTTATAAACTAACTCTTCGAGGTTCGGTGGGTGAGCAGGAGCATTGTCAAGAACGAGAAGGGCTTGCATGGGTGAGTTGTTTTCCTGTAGATATTTCTTCAAAAAGGGGGTCAAAAACCAGGTTTATCCACTGCACAAAGAACTGCCTAGTAACCCATGCCTTCGGGTTTGCCTCCACATAACTTGCAGTTTTCTTTTAAAATCTTATGTGACTTAAGGATCTGGGGTTTTCGAATGGTATACAAGCAGGGCTTTATCTTGCGATCGCCTCGCATTGGCACAGTGCGAAGTTAGTCTATCCTTCATGGGTTTGTGGCCTGGCATTATCTTCTCTTCTGCCGTTATGTAAAGTCCCTCCGGCTTCTTCAGAAAAGACCCTGTTTCGTCACAGTTGAAGATTGCTGGGGGGATGTATCTTGGCTTCTATCAGTTCGGAAAAAGTTTTGAGATATCTCAGCTGCCTTCAATCCGAACTTGTTGCCTCACCATGCCTGACAAGCGGGTGAATGCGGTTTTTCTAAAGTTGTCAAACCAGCCTCGACTGGCAAAGTCTTCGATGCCTCGTCCGGGGATCTGATTGGGCAAATCCATAAATCGCTCGTGCCTTCTCGCATATGATGCCCTGTGTTAGGTATCGCTTTAAGCTGCTTCTCCGTCCCCAAAATCCAAGGTTTCTCCATCTTTTCATGGAGAGCTCCGGGGCTTAGAATTATTACGCCCTTGGCTGGCGTTATACCCTTTATCGACTCCTTCTGTTTAAGCCAATGCATATCGTTGAAGTACTACGCCCGTACTGCCTCGCAAGTCAGCTACTCACCTTGCTCATTTTTTTCTATGATTTCCGCTTTAATTCAATGCATCATCTTCTTCTGAGCACTGACCTTTCCTCACTTCCTTCGGACCCATGGTTTATAGAAGAAATGTGATAAAGTAGTATGTAAATCACCAAAGGCGCAAAGCCCTAGAAAACTTAGCAAAGATGCTTCGACGGCAAGGGTAAACAAACACACTGGGGAATACGTGGGATAATGCAGGCGGCGCAGTAAACTGTTGGACCGTGTGCAGCGTCGCAGCTGGCCGTTCCGTATCCCAAGTATGCTCGTATTTCAAACAAAACTTCGCTGCTCGACAACTCAAATAACTCGTGTCAGGGCACTCTCGTATCTCGAGTACTACTGTACTAGTTAAATCACAGTAGATCGTCTCCTTTTAAACTCTGGACAGTCATTTTCGACTGTCCTCCCTTAACATCAAATTGCCCCATATGGGGCGTGGGCTCCACTTTAGAAACACTGATTAACTGCTTAAAGGTTTCGGCGAATTTTCATACTACTAGAATTCATTGATTTTTTAAAACTTTCATAGTTGTATTTGTTCTATTTACCACATTATACATATTAGCAGCCATCTTGCTGTGTGACTTGGCATTCTCACGGGTGGTGGAGAGGAGAGATTTTGGAGAGGGTGCCATTTCAGATATCATCCTTCAAATGACCAAGGTTCAAAGAATGCAACTTCTGTCCTAAAACAGCTCTCATGTGCTTCAAACTGAATGTTAACAGAATTAAAACTAAAAAAAGCAGAGGAAAAAAGTTGCTGGTGCAATAGTAACAAACAGATAGTGAATATAACTAATATGAAGTTATAGCATACTTAAAATATTCCGATTTCGGCAATTTTTTGTGGTAAAAATAGGATTTCATAGTATTAATATAGCAGTTTGTACATCATTATAATGTTCATGCTAATAGTTTCTTTTGTCACTTCGGTTCCGATTTGGATTCGGCAGAATAAATTCAGGATAATAATTTTTTAAAAAAATATATACTTTTAAATATTGCAGAATTACATTTTCAGTACATTTTATTATCAAAAAATCTCTAACATTTACTCAACTTTACTTGCATAGTACATAAGCGTATTTAATAATGTTACTCATCATTTATCAATGTCAAGTCCGGAACTGTATTACAAGAACAATAATTTTTCAGCCTTTTATGAGAAGAATCAATTCCGTTTTGGTTTTCATATATTCATATCATCTCAATCTCTCTGAAATTTGCAAATTTTTTCTGCATTTATTTCCTACTCAATTAAGTGATACTTCATCCAGCTATTAGAAGTTCTTGATCAAAAGAGAATTTACTTTTATAATTTTTATATATCAGTGAATTTTCTTCCGAGTTTGTCATTTGTTGTTCTTTAATGATGACTCTAATTTCTGTGAAATAATCAAAATGAAGAGAGTTTCTATTTCTAATTATTTGGATTAACTTGTTGATTGCCATATGAACAAATACGATTAACACGGCGATCAAATACGATTCATACTTACTATCTAATCAGATGACCCTTCCACACACACTATACTGCCTTCCTTAACCAGCGGGGCCTCCCGAAACTTTCTCATACGACGAACACGGGTGGGGAAAAAATACACTAGCGCCAGAAACGTACGGTATATGCCTAAGGTGGGAAGCGCTCAGAAATCGCGTCTTTTTTCTGCGTTTGTAGAATGGGGAAACAACATAATATCAAATTCAACGTCTTTTTTAACCGATTTAACAGAAAATTGGAGATTGAATTTCAGACTACATACGAAATTTCATTTATCTAAGTCTTTCTTTTAGAAGTTATCATCTACAGAAGTATGCGATTATAGAGACCGACATGAACAGTCAATCTTTTGACTGATTTGCCAAAATTTGATACGGACCTACATTCGTGATGATAAAACTGTGTACCAACTTTTATCCACCAATATTCAAGTTTTTGAGTTATAGTGTTCACTGAAAGTGGACAGACAGATTTTTCGTAGATGAGTTTTGTCCAAATTTGATGAAACCTACAAATTATGTGTAAAGATCACATACCAAATTTCACCGTCTAGCTCTGTATATATAGTTTTCAGTTATCGCGTTCACAGACATAATTCCAAAATTGTGTTTTCGAACTCGGTGAGTCAAACGTGGAGATTCGTCAAAATCTCGAGTTCAGATTTTGCACGTTACAATACTTTTTCTCCTTGCATATTTCGCATACGAGAAAGTAAAAATCTTTCTCAATTTTCAGATTTTTCGTATTTAGTAATGTTTGTAATCAGCTCACAAAACATTTTCTTTAGTTGTTTTCTATATTTCTCAACCTTTTGCTTAGGAATAATATGTCAGGGCAGCTCACAAACATTAGTAAGTAGGAAAAAAATCTGAAAATTGAAAGAAAAAAATGATATAAGCTTTTTAACCCTTTAAGACCGTGGCAAAAGTATAATTACCCAAATTCATCACTTTAAATGCAATTTTAAGATTGGCGAAAGTTTTCGCAAAATGTTTGACACACAAACTGAATGTTTCGGTTCTGATCTCGAACCATAATGAATTAATGTGACTTGCTAATTAATTAATAAATTAACAAAAAAAATAATCCATCCGATAAATAAAGAATTTCTACAAAAATTAATTGTTAACATTTTTTAAATATACGTAAAAACCAATTTTATTACATTTTTACCATGCTTTTCATTTTAAATTTGAGAAATGCCTTATTTACAATCAAAAGTTAAATGTTTTAAAAAAAGTGAGTATTCGGTCCTGGAATTTGGCTCATCCAATATTAAAGTTCAGGAAGCAGTGTAATTGCAGGAGGTGTTGTAACTTTCAATTTTCTTTTCAAGCGCAGTATGCGTATTTGCAAATTTTTCTTCATTGAAATTATTGCATTATATGTAACTTATCTCGAGTATAATACGCCTAAGAATATATTTATTCTGTTTAATGGAAAAGCAGAGTTTAGGGCTCTCAGTAGTAGCAGAAAGTGCCCAGATGTGAGTAAAGAGTACTTCCACATTTATTCCTGTTGGAAACACCTATAGTTATACTGTGATATTTTTAAATGAGAATATAATTATGAAATTCTATTAGAAGTTGTGTGCTTTATTTTATTCTATTGGGACTTAAATTATGAATCAGACCCCAAGTGGATCGTGGGAATGAATGTAGAGAAATTTTCAAAACTCCTTCTATCAGATTTCTCAGCATTTGCAAGAAAAAATAACCCGAAGAAACTATTTGATTGCAAAAAGAATTTTAGTTCCAATTTTAAAAAAACAATAAAGCAATTTTTTAAATTTTATTATTTTTATTTCTGATTAATTATTTTTTTTCTTTTATACCGATCAGGAGTGAGGTCTCTGTAAGGATCGTGCAGAATTAGATATGACGAAATTTTCAAAACTCCTTCTAATCAGATTTCTCCAACATCTCGAAAGAAAAATAACAGAAGAAACTATTTGATGTGCAAAATTTCATTCCAAATTTAACAACAATAAAAAAGCAATTTTAAATTATTTTTTATTTTCATTAATTATTTTTCATTTTTTTCACCGATCGATGCGAGGGGCTCTGCTCTTCAACCTGACCTTGGCTTCAGTCTGCTCTATAACATTGTTTGTTACGCAGTCACGATGTTGTTCGATTCTTTTCAGATGTGGATGCCAGTTCCATCAGGTTATAAAAAAACGACATATATGTAAAGATTTTATATCTTCCGTTTCAAGATGGTGGTTTCAAAGAAATGGTTTCGATTTTGCGAATTTGGCACCATTAAAAAACATTTAGGTATTGACGATAATAATATAATTTGTAAGGAGTAGACTTGCACTTACAAAAAGGAGAAAGATATATATAGATATACTTCTATGTTGACAGTCTCTTTTCCATAGTTTAATCTTGTGTTTCTCTTTTATTGAAAGTATGTTTTCTGATTATTCTGGCCAAAACGATTCATGACTATAAAAAATTTGAAAACTACCTCCACTCCAGAAGGCAATTATCAACAGCTCCTTTCCAGTCATTTTTTTTTTTTTTTTGTAACTTTATTAATAGTTAATGTATTTGTTTTGTAAATACAGGGAGTAAAATTTGTATATAATGTAGGTGAATATTGTATGTTGTTTGGTTTAAGATCATATATAGTTTAAGATAGATTATATATGGGGACAAAGAAAGTACCTCATCGATGTTCCTGGAAACAATATGTCTTTCAAACGAATGACATCATTGGATAAACCTTTAAAGACTCACGAGCAGAACAGATCTTAGGATTTTTTTTTTTTTGGGGGTGGGGAGGCGGTCTATTGCTGCTACAAAGCTACTTCCTATATTATGTGTTTATTTTGGGCTACGAAAAAAATTTTACTTGAGTGGGAAAACGTCGTCTCCCCTATAGACACTTCCTGTAGCTGAGTTATAGTCCCTAATTTAGCTATCAGCTACGATAGAAAAAAAAGCTGCACCGAGTTTTTTTGTGCATGTACAGAATGTAGTTTCAAGAAACTTTTTCCTATAACGCTCGACAGAAAATTTGCTCTGCCCGAAACTTCCCTGGAATTGATGAAAGTGCGAGAGGTAAATGCGTTAGATGGCTTAATGGATTCTATTGCATACAAAATTAATTTATATCACAGAGGAAATGTTGGGGGAGGACTGCACATACAGCGTCGTTCAATCGGTCAGTGCTTGGGTTAGTTGTCTGAAAGTGCATCGACACCCGTCGTAGGAACGAGATTTGATTGTTGCTCGACCGTCGTGAAATGTCGGTAAATGCTTTAGACTCTCAAGGTCAGAGTCGACGGACGAAACCTCAGTACAGTATTCTATTGTAGATTGATAACGTTGCGGGAACAAATGAGATTAGTTGGATTCGAACGACCTTCAGCATAAACCCGGAGCCGCCCTTGACAATAAGATAAAATAACAACTTCCTAATTTTAAAATTAAATTAATCTTCGCCAAATATAACACATATCGGATTAGCTATTGTAGAAATCTTCAATTCAACTGCAGGGCACAGGATTTTGTCCAGGCTTGCAACAGAACAGGTAGGAGATTATCTTAGCGCTTGGAGCCTAGTGCAGCAATGTCAAGATCCGAAACTGGCAAAAGACTAGCACTCCATCAAGTGCACCTCCGAAGAGAAATATAAAGCTGGAGGTCTCCTATCTCACAGTCAAGGTAAGGATAATCCATCATTAGGGTAAAAGTCATTTGTGAATTGAGGAATTATAATACATTATTCCAGAAACTGAATCGCCCCATATTTTGGAAATTTTCTGAAATAGAGTAATTAAACGTCACTTATCATTTTTCCAAATCAGAAGCATGGTTCTTGTCTATTTGTTATGACAACGGAGGTTACTATTTTAATGACACCTGATCTAATTAAACATTTAATAAATAATAATTTGGGAATAAATGCACCTACTTTACTACTTAGAATTTTTTTTATTGGTGCTACGCAACCTTTAGAAGTAATATCTGAATCTTATAGCAAATAAAAATTCTCAGATTTTTTATCCATAAAAGAGACCCTTCAAGTGAAACAGACTGTGTCTGACTGAAAATGGATTATTAGAAGATAGACTACAACAATCAAAAGCATAGTATGTGGGGCTTTGAGGAAGCCTGAAATCACCTCCATGTATCAATTGTGTGATACAAGATTTTCGATACCTTCTATGAAGAAGGATGAAGATTGATGATGAGCCTACACTTTCCACAGCATCACATGATTGCAGGCGAAGCACTTACCTTCAGGGCCTCTTTAATGGTCTAACACAGGCAACTTGTAGTGAGGCGATGTATCTGGACTGTAAGACAGTTATCCCAGCACTTCCCCAGCAGGAATGTCCTGTTGTTCTTGAAAGTATGAGCTTTTGATCATCCTGAAGGCAAACTCAACCCTCGGACAATTTTCCGCCGCTTGCTTTTTTAGCCCTTCAAAAGTTCTGTAATGTGTCGATTGTACCCCATTCACTCCACATCAATGACCTCTGGATGTCAAAGTACAGCTCAACAGCCTTTCCAGCCACAGCAGCTGACTGACTTTTGGTGACAACGGTCTTCATTCTTTTTGTTGTTGGTGAAATGGTAACGCATGTTTCATCCATAGTTACAATGTCCCAGAATGCTCTCCTGTCCTATGGTCTCGGATCAAATTTCCATCAAATTCCATGTGACAGTCTTTCTGTTCATTGGAAGGTGCAGGTAGCATTGAGCATAAATATCAATACTCCCAAGTTCTTTGTGCCTTGCGATCCTTCTGTGTACTTGCTTGACATATCCTTTGCACACCTTGCTGTTACAAATGGTTGCTCACATACCAAAGTCATGTCTTGAAATTCTTACGTCTGTCGGCCATCACATCACTAAATCATCTATGCTGTCATCTCAGAAAAGGATAAAATATCTCAATGTTACAGGCTTCTGATCTATCACTTGAACGATTCCTTATATTTATTTTACCAATTGTATATATCTATTTAATGCCATCATGTATAAAAATAGTGACTAGAAATCTATTACATTTATTTGAAATGAAGGAATTCAAGGCTTATTTTCAAACTCTTACCATATATGTTTTGACTCACTCTTTTCCTAATTTATCCACAGAAAGGCAATCCGATTACATACATATGGCACTAAAAAGACAGTTATTAAATTCATTCCTTTATTACAAATGGTTTTGTGATGTAGTTAATGCTTGAGAGGGTGAACAATCCACATTACTCATCTAAGGTTGCAATTGACTGTGGAGGATGAGGTGATAGGCTGTCACAGGCTTCTTATGTACAGTCTGTGATCAGAGGAAAACTAGCTAAATTTTCTATCAATACACATCAAGTCAGAATTTAAAATAATCATATATCATCGCTTTTTGCTACCAAGCATCAGAAAGTGATTGTATTATTATCAGAGTTACATATATGGTAAAATTTCAGGTGTGAATGCATTCACGGCCATACTGTATACCAACTGCCAATATGACATAAAATAATAATGAACTCTCTGGCATCAAATAATTGAATACATGTTTCTTTATAGTAATATGGAAATGTCAAATTCAGCTTGAAATGTTCACTGAGAAGGCCATTATTTGAAAAGAAGAAAGAAAGACAACAAAGTTCATAGAAAACTTTATCTAAACTAATAAGTTCTGATAAATTAATGTAATGCAGCGAAAAG
>BGPR01016476.1:0-12540 GCA_013235015.1 Araneus ventricosus | reverse complement strand
GAACATGTAAAGACTAGGCTTGAACTTGCATTTTACAGTGAAGATTCGATCACGAGAGTATGTAGGGGACTGACCAGAAAGTGATAAAGAAAAAAAAAAACACGACTCTTCCCTTTCGAGCTTACCTACTCGAAATGGATTCCTACAACGATAACCTGTTTGTATAGCGACCGCTGTCAGCTAGACAACATGGCGAGAGTAGTTCTCGTGGCGGACGGACAGTATGTATTTTTGACCTCGTCCCTTTGATCGATTGGGTCTAACACTTGATACAGATCAGCAATTCTGATGTCAACATCACAAATTTCATGTATCTTGCTCGTTCCTTTATCGTGTTCACAAGCAGATATAGTTCCGAAAATTTTTTCGGACTCTAGGAGGTATAAAAGTTAGGGATTTGTCAAATTCTCGAACTTTTTGATAATTGCAATATTTTTTCTTTATTTCATATACAAGAAAGTAATTAAGGCAACGCATCTCATATAAAAATAATAAATTGAATATTTACTTTCTCGTAAACAAAGTATACAAAGAGAGTATTGTAATCGTCAAAAATTCAAACTCGAGATTTCGACGAATCTCCAAATCTCCACGTTTTAGACCTCCCCGAGTCCGGAAAACACAATTTTGGAATTCCGTGTATGTTGTCTGTGAACACGATAACTCGCAAACTATCAGAGCTGAAGGGATGAAATTTGGTATGTGATCTTGAAACATAATTTGTAGCTTTCTATCGAATTTTGAACAAAATCCGTCAACAGTAAGTCAGTCCGTCCGCTTTCATGTGAACACTATAACTCAAAAACTTGAACAGCTAGATGGATAAAATTTTGTGCACAGTTTTATCATCATAAATGTAGGTCAGTATAAAATTTTGGGCCAAATCCGTCAAAGGGTTGACTGTCTGTCGGTCTGTATAATCGCATGCTTCTGAAGACGATAAGAAATGGCTTAAATAAATGAAATTTCGTGTGTAGTCTTGAAACTCGAATTGCAGATTTTTCTCAAATCTTTGTTTAAACCAGTTAAAAAAAGGCATTGAAATTGCATATTCTGTTTTTGTCCCTATTCTATGACGCGAAAAAAGGCTCGAACGCTGGAGCGTTTCCTCTATCTTAGGGAATACCGCACGTTTCTGGCGCGAGGTGTATTTTTTCCCCAAATGTGTTAGTCGTATGCGAGAAAGTTTCTGGGAGGCCACTCTCTCTTGTTTTTGTCTTGTTCTACAGTGTTTTAACAGGTTATACGTCCTTAACCCTCCAGTTTCATATATCGCGATATACATGATTTGGAAGTTAGTATATTTTCTCCTGCATCCCGCTATTTCAGAGGGTTCATCTTTTATTGCAGCTTTGAATTGCATTATACTATTATTACTTTGCATATAAATAACAATTAGTTTCGCTTCAAAAGTGTGACCCGTTTTAAGTCATTGCATCTAAATAGCGATTTAATAAGTCTGCGGTTGGAAGGGTTATTTTTTTGTAACATTGAAACATATTTATCTAACCGCTTGTCAATGCTGTCACAGAAACCTTACTAACACGGGTTTCATGAAAAAAAATTAACACGCCCTATGACTTCGCCATCTGGTTTTGACATATCGAGCGTTTGGGGAGGAGTGCGTTGCCAAAAAGGACTTGCGTGAAGGTTAATGCATTTGGTTTTCGTGCCTAGTTTCATCTCTTTCTCTTATACAAAATATTTTCTACGTTAAAGAAATAGTGAAAGTTCTAATGCTTTGTTTATTAATAAGCAGACGATTGTATTCTTCTGATATTTCTTTTTTTTTTGTTAACTATTACTTTACTCTTATGCAGTCAGCAGAAAAATCTTTTTTTAAAGAGTACAAATTTTAAAAAATTAAAGCACTTTAAAAGCACTTAGAAAAACATTTACTTAAAAAAAATTGTAAAAATTATTTTTCCTATTTTATGATGCTTTTTGATAATTCAAATATCTGAAATGTAAAGTTGTTTTTAGAACTATCTTATATTAAACCTTTCTCTTTAAACGCCTCAGGCAAGGTCGGTCTTTAGTCGATTGGACTAGTTGCTCCCAACTGAGCCTTGCGCAATGCACCATGGGAATTTATTTTAGATTTCATTTTACACAAACCGAATGTAGTTATTCTATCTAAATACATAATAAAAATACAGAGAGAAAAGAAAGATTGTTAAAGAGAGCTTTGCAAATCTACGCAGGGAAAATTTATTGTATATTGACATTTTAAAATCAAGAGAAATAAAGCAATTCCAGTGACTATAGCATCAGGAGAAAGAAGTTTTTCCGAACTTAATTTGATCAAAACTTAATTTCGGAAGAACATTTGGTATTTGTTTGTTAAAGCGGCCACAGAGCTTACTTGGCGACCTTCAGATTTCGCCAAGCTCGTCAGTTCAGTGTTCTACAGTTCTAATAATTTCCGAACGATTTGTTTAGGACTGCCATGCTCTTCACCTGTTGACTTTTTGACGAAGGAACGTTTTGAGGCGAGAGCTGATTTTGGAATTTTTAAAAGCGCAGATTCCTAACATTCAATGAACAAGCGTAGCTACGAGTTCCCGCTTTGATGAAAGCGAAGCCTCTGATGTTTTTAAGTTTAAAAAATTTGCCCGGTACCCACTTCAGATGCCGCAGGCATCGTTTGAGCAAGAAATTAATCAAAAAAACTCACTGCGCACCCAAAACAAATGTTCTCGCATCGCCAAACCGTCTTCCCTCTTGGCTATATATCTCGGTTGATTGGCGATTCAATCTCGGTGGCCGCTATAACGTGCAAGTACCAAATATTTGATTAATTTAGCTGATTTCAGATTAACTAGACATAATTGCCAAAGTTTAGATTTAGACAAAAATTTAAAAACTTGGCAGAGGGAAATGAAAACAAAAAACTTTCTCGAAATAAAAGGCACTAATATGATTCATCGATAGTTCATGAATATCAAGTTATTTTTATAAGTCCAAAATCATAATTTATTTCCGACGGCACACTTAAATTCTTACTTTTTTCTGACTAAAAATTTTGTATCATTTCAAAGTTACAAGGACAAGTGATATGTTGACTATGCACTTTACAAATTTTGTTTATTATTTGCAGGCTACATGCATGTCAATTAGTATTAAAATGTTAATATATCTGCATAGTTTATTAACCGCATTAGTAGCACATTTTAATTGCTTTCCGATTCTACCACAGAGTTGAAAGTCTACAACTGGCTTTAAAAAAATATTTTTAGGATTCTACAGATTTAGGGACAAGATGGCTGGCAACCGAACCGAGACCGAGTGAAATTGTTTCCAGTTGGGCCCCTCATCTTCTAAGGCCGGCCCTGGTCACAGGTAAAGTTAGATAAAAGATGTCAATTGTTAAACGGAAGTGCATATGAAAGAGGTAAGTCCTTTTCATCATAAGGTTATGTGAATATAGAAAGGTTTTGGTCGACTTATTTACAAAAAAATGTTGCAATAACAATATTTACCAGATATTAATAAATTTTAGGTACCAGTGGCAGCGATTGGGGAGCAAAAAGTTTATAGATGCTAAAAATACCCCGAAGTATAGGGGGAAGACAACAAAACTCAAAAATTTAGTTATAAAATTAGCTAACTTTGCCGGACACTATTTTTTTAAAAAATAATTCTTAGTTTTAGACAGCTAAAATAAAATAAAAATTTAATTTTTCCGCAAAAAGTGTGTGTGTGGCGATCCCTTCCCCCGAGTTTCCGCCATTGGTAGGTGTATTTTTGATGCTTCATTTATGGCTGATTTTTAATGACTTTATGAAGTTAAAATCTTTAATCGGAAACATTATATGCATTTTGTATGACAGAGAAAGGTTTATATGCCTTGAAATAAATCTAATTTCTTCATGTTTTCAATTGAGAATTTTCAAGTGTCTCGGAAATCTGGTGATGGTAATTGTGAAATTTGCAATTTATTAAAACCGTATTTGAGAGTCTGAATGTAAATACTGAATTCAACTTATAAAAGGAATTCAGCTTATTTTTAATACTAATGCCTTCGATTTCATTGTAATACACTATTTGTGTTATGAAGTTTTGCTTTGCATAGATTGATTGACTGTTCTGTATTTAAGTGAAGCAGTTTCAACTAAAAATTCTTTATATCGGTGCAAATTAGGTAACGCTTTTCAATGATATATTGCTAAAACCACTGAAACCAAAATATTTCGAGTGACAGTTTAGTACTCGATAGTCTATTTTCAATGCTTATTTAAATGAAAAAGAAATTGAGCTTAAATTGTATTAACTGTACCCGATATTTTAACCATAGTTATAGCGAAATATTGAAATTTTTCCTTCTTTAAATTTTTAGATTTTAAGGAAATTAAAAAGAAAATGACATAACCAAAATATACACGGTAACGTTAACACATACCTGTGAAGAGACGAAAATCAAGATGCGCAATGGATTTCAAAATTATCACCGAGGCTCATATGACGCGTATCATGTTAATGTTAATTTATCAACGCGTGGAAAATATATTGATTATTCGTGGATGCTTTGTATCAAACTGGCTTGTGAGTTGAATTTTTAGGATGAATTGTGAATATATAGCAATTTGGAAAACGAATTAAACATTTAAAAGTCCATGAAAAGTGTTTTACATAGTAAGAAGTTTTATAAAATTTCGGATCAAAAGGGCCTTTTCCATAAATTCATTTATTCTACCTATCAAAGTAGCTCCACAAAGTATTTTAAGCAGTGGTTAGACAAAATATTTTTGAGGCTTAGAGATAATTTTGTACGAATCCTAACCAGCCATTGGAGTGATGCGTTTACATCGCTTTCATTTTTGTCTTTTTGGTTAATTTTGAATTATTTAAAAACAAAACTACCATATCGCATTTCTACTGGGCAGGAAATTGCTTAATAAACTAGAAGATTAACAATTTGAATTAATTTTTTAAAAAAATATTTTTCCTTTATTTCTTTCACCTATTTAGATTTACTCAACTACTGTTGAAAAATGTACAGTATTGCATTAAATGATAGCCTTATTCATGAAAAAAAACGTGATTATGTAAAATTATGGGATATCAATTTCAACTTTATAAGCTCCACGCATTAATAAACTTAATTTTTTTTAAAAAAACGTTATCGTTTAAAAATTATATTAGTTTTTCTTTCGTAATATTTTTCGTCTTAGAGTATTTTAGATTCAATGATCATAAACTACTTTTTAAACCTTAAAATGCATTTAAAGTAGCATTAAAATGTTTTAGTGAAAATGAAAATAAATAGGCTGCGTATATCGACAATGGAAAAAGTAATTTTCAATCTATAGATAGGCTCTTTTAAAAACTTTAATAAATGCTATAATTAAGGAAGTAAATTTTCTTCTATTCCAATGTTTATATTCTAAGTAGAAGTGTACTTTCGAACAGTACACCGCATTTATCATTTTTCGGATGGCAGCATTTAATGAAACTTTCATATCACAAAATAAATGTATTTATTATTGTAATTTGTTTTTATTTGGTTCAGTAGGTAAAACATTTAAGTTAACGAAAACTTAGAATAACGGTAGATTAAAATTTAATTAATCTTTATTGTTGTATGCGTTAATGAAAAGATTTGCTCGTCTTCATCTCGGTTTCCTGTATTGACCTTTACAGGCAGTTTTTCTCGGTATGTCTGGAAAAAATTTACATGTTTAAAATCTTTCTTGGATAGCTGATTAAAGTAAATTTTATTTATGAAAGTGTTTGGGTAGTTAAATGTACAGCGAATCGTAATTTTGAACGTTATAAAAATGCTTAGATATAAGTTAATTTTAAAATTCGATCTGAAACTTGCAGAAAAAATCTTAAACATGGAATGATATTTTATTAGTTTCCCGTTGTGTAAGGCCAACCATGTTAATCCTCTTTTTCGGTCTAAACAGGCATGCTGATTATTATTACGTTCTCACATAAATAAAAAATGAAGCAAAAATACACCAACTATGGTAGGTTATGTATAAATTATAAAGCATATGGCATCATAACAGCTAGATACAAGTAAAGCAATTTTAATTTTACGGCAAAAATTGTTATTGATCATCACCCGATAACACTACAATTATCTATTACTCTAAAATTATTCTGATATTCTTAATCTAGTTTTCCACGTCAATTAACCATTTACAATTTTGATTAATTTAAAAGTCGTTTTCAGCGATCCCCAAAACAAAGTTTTCCAACGCTTAATTTTGATAACTTCTTGAGGTATTGTACTTTTTATGCAAAAATATCGAACAAAAGCTTTTTTCTTAAAACGTTTTTCAAGAAGTGCGCATTTTTAGTATTTGAAAGATTCCTGACGTAAATAGGAAGATATTTTCAAATTATTTCATTTAAATTCATGTTGCTGGCTATTTGTTTGCAATAATTGATGTTTACTTTCTCCATCCGCTCGACTACGAACCGACTTCTTCAGATAAAAATTTCATCCAATGCTCTGGATACGCATTGCCCCGGACAGCATAGCAATCGCTTCCCTTTTATTATAAACTTTTATTCAACTTGTCTGTCGTGTCCTCAAATCTTGAGATCGATTTCTTACGCACTTCCAATTGAGCTACAGCTTTGAAATTTAGTACAGTGGTAGGTTTCCGGTGACAATACAATATTATGCAAAAAAATTGCAATCTATACCCAATTTAAACATAACAAAATGATATTAAAGTTTTTGGCTCTATATTTGCGCGATAAAGTTTGGAAGGTGGTAACCTCACGTTATGTAGGTTTGTAACAACACCACGAAGCTAACAGAGAATACGCTATACTTCCGGCGCTGCACCGATGAATGACGTAATAGCTCGTGTTTCTACAAGTCTTGGGTTTACTTTCTGTTGGAATTCGCCAACAACCAGATTTTTTTTTACTTTGTGTGCACCTAACGTTCGCACTCAAAGCAAAAAGAGAAAGTTGTGTAGATCGATTCTCTTTTTTTCTATTACATTGTTGCTAATAATTGTAAGTTATCACGTAATATATTACGGATTTATTTTTCAGAAAGTTATTGTCATTAAATCATTTAAAAAAATGTAATTGTACATATGTATATAATAATTTTAATGTTTTATATTGGAGAATTCAATAATTGAATTTGGTTTACTATGCCTAACATCTCGTGTGTATTCGTGTCAGCCGTCACTAAAAAGTAGAAAATAAAATAAATTAAAACAAATTAAGGTATAAGCGTTTATTCAAAATGCACTTTAAATGAGAAAATGTTTACACATTATAATTTCGTCAAAATGAACTCAAAAGTAAAAAATAAGTTTTCTGATTACAATAAAATGCATGGTTAGAATAAAAGCGTTGGCGCCTTTACCTTCTAGGAATATTCCATTTGTTTAAGGAAATATACACACAAGGTGCTATATAAGACGTCCACGCTTTTATTCGAACCACGTATTTTATTGTAATCAGAAAAATTATTTTTTACTTTTGAGTTCATTTTGACGAAATTATAATGTGTAAACGTATTTTCTCCTTTAAAGTGCATTTTGAATAAAAACTTATACCGTATTTTTTATATTTATTTTATTGCATATAGTTTAGCAGACTTCTACAGAGTTGCAAAAACGATTTGCTTCTCTACCAAAGTATTGGGATTCATTCGCAATTGTTTCATACAAATAACGATTAAAAATACTCCTGGGAATGAAACAAAAAAGAGAACCAGCTATTCTTCCCTCAAATTTCTCTATACTTCCACAATATGGCTCGTATCAGTGCCACATAGGCCTTTCGAACATCTTTGCTTGGACCGATTGAATCCAAAATTGGGTACAGATCTATAATGTATTAAGATTACATAAACAATTTCCTTTATGTGGCTTATTGCATTTTTAAGTTATTGTATTTATATACATATGGATAGAGAGACTAACACAGTCAACCAATTGATGGATTTAATCCAAATTTTGATCATAACTCTAGTTTTCATGATAAAATAATACTCTAAATTTCATTCATCTAGCATGTCACATTTTTGAATTATGTATTGTGTTCACAAGCATGTATAGAGTTCTCGTTAAAATTATTCGACTAAGACATTGAAATTTCAGCATTTTACCTTTAGTCAGATTTCATTTTAATTGAAATGTACTTTTTTATCTCACTGAACACTGAAGTAGTTGTCTGAAGTAGTTGTTTTCCTTTTGCTACGTACAACTTTCTCTTAAAAGTTCTTTTTAAACTTCTATCATCTAATCAAACTAGTGTTTGGCGCAGCATATCTTACAATGGATTTCGGGCCAGGAAACCTCGCCATACCTACTTATTTACCCGTTAAGATTTCATCCAGAATTTTATATAGGTCTCCAGTTTTGATTGTATTTTGATTTTCACACATCAAATTTCATTCACTGCATTTCTTTTCTTGATATATCGTGTTGACGGACAAGATTCAAAACAATACTTATTGCAATGGTGTTTCCCTTTGTAAGCTTCGTATACTAGAACAGGGGTTCCCAAACATTTTTCTCTCGCGTACCCCTTGAATAGTCTTTTTATTTTCGTGTACCCCCTGCTATAATATCCACCCCACTCCCCCAATCATCCGTCTATGCAAAGAAGTTTTCATCAATGATGTTAAGATCTTAGGTTAGCATGAGAGTCAAATGATTCGAATTAACAACATTTGCATAATTTATTTTTGATTTTGCATTTTGTTCCATTTTTACAATAGTGTTAGTTCCATGATAAAATAAATGAAAGCAGTATTGTGTTGATTTCGCATTCACTTATCAGAATAACTATGAATTACACTTGGTAATAATCAACTATTTAAGTGGTATAGTTAATAAATAGCAAGTATTCACTTGAAGAAACAAAACTCTGTAAATTTTTTTAAATCCCTTGCGTTTCCTTGTTTCTGCCATCACCGACTTTGATTTCGCGTACCCCAGGTTGGGAACCTATCTGTACTAGAAGATAAAAATCGCTTAATGTTATACCACACGAAGAGGACACAAATAATTAAATCAGTATTGATTTTTAGTATTTGATATTGCATATTTTTTTAAGATGGATAATCATTTGTCCTAACTTTATTCTGTTGATAATGAAAAAGTGCAATTGTTGCTAAATTATTCTTCTGGAAGTTGGGGATGGGAATGAATATAATCAGTGAGAAGGATGAGATATGTTGCCCTGAAATTTAATGGCCAAACTCACATTTATTTGTAAGTCATAATCGTAAATTCTCCCGTTTCACTGTTTCCAAACGATTTTGTTTTGTTCCTACGAAATATCTTCTGAATAAATAAAATAGCTCACTAAAATAATGGCCATTTTGAGGAACAGCTCTAGAACAGAGTTTCTTGAACTTTTTCCAATTGAGATATGTTTCCTTCAAAGGAAAAAAATGCTTTCAAACTGCGAAATACACGAGGAAAGCATTTAATGCATCATAATTGAATGGGAATTCATTTGTAAATTAATTTTTGTTAAACTTTAAAGAAATATTTCAAGTCAGGCTGATTTTTTCTTAACGCTGCTTGTTTTAACCATCGGGAGTGGTCTCCTCTAAACTTTCTCGTATACTTCTCAAAAAGGTGTCATTTCCCCTCCCCCCACGTGAATAAAAAATTCGAACCTACTGTAAAAAAGAATGCAATGACTATCAGAAAGTTTTTCATTGTAGATTATAAGTGACTGTAAAATATTTACGTAAAAGCGTTCGCGCCTTTTTTTGCGTCGTAGAACGTAGAAAAAACTGAATATGCGATTTCAACGCTTTTTTTCAACCGATTTAAATGAAAATTGCAGACAAATCTAAAATTAGGGTTTCAAGACTACATAAGAAATTTCATTTATCTGTCATTTCTTTTAGAAGATATAGTCTTCAGAAGTATGCGATTATACAGACAGTCAACCCTTTGACGGATTTGACTCAAACTTTTATACGGACCTATATTTCTGATGATAAAACTGTGTACCAAATTTTATCCATCTAGTTATTCAAGTTTTTGAGTTATACTGTTAACATGAACGCGGACAGACAGACTTCCCGCAGATGGACTTTTGACCAAAATTTTATAGAAACGTACACATTTTATCCCCGTAGCTCTAATAGTTTTCGAGTTATCGTGTTCACAGACACACAGTCAAACATAATTCCAAAATTGTGTTTTCCGGACTCGAGGAGGTCTAAAACGTGGAGATTCGTCAAGATCTCGAGTTCGAATTTTTTGACGATTACAATATTTCCTCTTTGTACACTTCGTATAAGGGAAAGAAAAAATTGAGGAATTTGAAACAACGTCCCCTCAGTTTTCGTGCCGCTACATTTGATAACGACCAACAATTTAAGAAGCCCAGTTTTAGAAAATTGATCATCGAGGGGAAAAAATTGAAGTAGAATTAAGAATTTGTGTGCAATTTCTAGTTAGAGAACCACTGGTGAGAATAGCTATGCTCTGCATTTCGTTGTCACAATGTCGTTATTCTGTGAATCACATTGAATCTCTTAGGATATGAACTTGTTAAGCCAGTAATTTACGATTTTCATGCTTAACCTATTTCTATGGTTGACTCATAGGATGGAGATCACATTACGGAACACCACACTGATGGTTGTCGTAATCCTGAATTGCACACCGATACCGGGTTCCGCCCATCCATTCCCTTACTCTCCAGTCTGCCACATGAATCAAACATGGGGACTGTCTATAGCTCAGTAATTAAATGGACATGGATGGTATTCCTTTTTAGGTAGATTCCTTATAGGAAGTCTACCTATTGCAATGGTTCTCATGACATGACTTCCGAAAAATTTCTGCAGATCTTCACGGATCATGACCCCTAAAACCCAAAACCAAAAGTTTATATATATCCTTAATCCTTAATCCTTAATAATATAATAAATGCGAAAGTCTGTCTGTCTGTCTGGCTGTCTGGCTGGCTGTCTGGCTGTCTGGCTGGCTGGCTGGCTGCCTGCCTGCCTGGCTGCCTGCCTGCCTTTCACGACCAAACTACCAAACCGATTTGGATGAAAATTGGCAGAGTTGTAGCTTGAAACCCAAGAACGGACATAGGCTAGGTGAAATCACGTTAAATTAATTATTTTTGACTACAGATTAAAAATAGTTAACAAAGAAAGCCCATTGACTCCGCGATTCGCGATGAAGATTTTTATTTTTGAATAAACTGTCACGTGATACTTCAGGAATGAGAAAACATGTGGAATAAATTATTTTTAAAATCAACTATCACGTAATCCTTTTTTCCGCTGTAACTTCGGAACAAATCGTCCGATACAAATTATATTTATACCATCTTAAAGATAAAATTTATACCTTTTCAATGATATCAATTTTATTTCTGTGACATTTTTCATTCAATTTTTATTAATTTTACGTGCAGACGATTTTGAAATAACGCAAATTCAGAGCTACTCATTTGCTAGGAAATGAATAGACTTTGAACTAATTTGCCTTTATTTCTGAAAATTTTGCTTATATTTAAAAGTATCCATAAAATAAGGCAGATTTTACATGTATCTGTCTGTCTGTCGGTCGATCGGTCGGTCACAAGAACTCCTCCTAAACGGTGAACGGTAGCGACGTGAAATTTACACACGTCATTCTAGAGCATATTTTTAGGACAAAGGTGTTATTTTCAAATTTCAGAGTTAATTAGTTCTTAAGATATTTAATTAAATAACGAACATTAGCCGCTTTTAAGCCTAATGCTTAGACGTTTTTTGCCAATAACTTCTGAAATCTTTATTAGACAACAATTATTTTTAGGCCATTTTAAAGACCAGAAAATGATCTTTTCAATGCTATTAATGCCATTGCGATGAAATATTTTCTACGATTGCTATAAAGGTTTAATGAATTAATCTCTCGATGTTTTGTTTACATTTCATAGTGAGATATTACAGAATATCCTTCTGTAGATACGGTAATGGGCACTAACAAGGAGCATCATATTCTGTAGAGCTCTTCAAGATCTTAGAATTGTCAGGGGCACCTTCCGACAAGCCTAGAATGATAGTCGGTGTGCCAGTACTACTAATACGTAACCTCGTGATACCGAGACTGCGCAATGGCACACGGTTAAAAATTACACACCTAGGTACAAACGTCGTGAAAGCTATTGTTATGACTGATATAGGGAGAAGAGAAAGTGTTTTAATTCCACGCCTTCCGATAACACCGAAGGATTTATCATCTCAGTTCAAAAGATAACAAATCTCTGTAAAAATATCATTTGCGAGGCACAGGGCGAGACACTGAATTTGGCAGGCGCACATTTGGAAAAACCATATTTTTCCCATGGGCAAATATATGTGGCCTGTTCACGTGTGTACAGCCCACACAACCTCTACATCCGTGCAAATAACGTGGTATACAAAAGTATATCATCATAGATAAACAATTTACATAACTATATCAGCATACATGTACAGTACACTCCTGTCAGCCGTCCAATTAAGTATTATCAACAGTTAGAACTTTTCCTTTCCCCCTTTCAAAATGCAACAAAACATTTACATTCGTGAATTAAAAAAAA
>BGPR01016475.1:0-34462 GCA_013235015.1 Araneus ventricosus | reverse complement strand
GCTTTAAATTTAGGCTCATAATTTATTTCAATTCTATTTATTTTCGATGGAATTTCATAATTAATAGTATTATCTTGTAAATTTTAAAGTAATGCAATATTTATAGAAATAGATAACATTTCTGTGCATAATAATTGCATTCTTTTCTAAACTAGATTCTATGTCAGGTGAGACATTTTACCTCCTGGTGCCTTTCAGCGGGGTGCAAATTTATTCAGCTCCATTTTTGATAGATATCGTGCTTTAATAATAGGTAATGCACGTTCTTTGTAGTCCTAAGAATTCTGTGGGTTTTCTGAAATATTCTTCCTCAGGATGCCTTTGAGAGAAAGCAATTTATTAAGCTCTATTTGAGCGATGCGAAAGTCTAAAAACACGTAATAAATTAAGAAATATAATAAATTAAAGAGATATGATTTTCAGAAACATTTTTTTGGGTTGTTAATTATTTTGGTAATCATAAAAAATTTTACAGCCAAATTTAATATTTGTAACATAATTATTAAAATTACGTATGTTAAATTCACTGTAATTTCATCATAATTAACAAAGTTTTTTAAGAATGTGCATAAATATAGTATCCAGTCCTTTAAAAATATCTGGACAGATTCCCTGACTATGAGAGTAATACGTTAAAAGGGCAAATTTAAAATTTAGAAAATGTAACTCACCGTAAAGCTTCTGTGCATCTTCCCGATCAATGTAATTATAAATCTTATTTACTTTGATTCATTTTAACTCACTCAAAATGTACTGATGTGAAGGACGCTCACAAATGAAAAAAATCACCCAGTCTTATCTGAAACGTGTGAAAACAAAGATGGGAAAGGCGCCAAATCGTCACGTGATGATATTAATAATGATTTTTTCGGACACTTGTTACTGGGGAAACAGTAGTATAAAACGCTCTAAAAATGATGAACGAGCCGGACGCATTCCGATTCCGTTATCAGTTTCTTGGCGGGTGGAAGTCGAAACTGGTTTTTGACTATAAAGTGTTTTAAGAGGTTTTCGGTACTAAAAGATCAAAAAGGTGAATTTTTACATTCGCTCCATTTTGGAATCAGAAAACGCTCAATTGAATCTAGAGTGTTCTTTTTAATATAAACTGCTTTCTTATTTAAATTAAATAAACGATGCTTGTTGATGACATAATATATCACTCTGCATTAAATTCCAGCTCAATATAATTGTAGCAAATGTCTCATTGCGGATTGGCTTAGTCCATGTCCATCTAAACCAGTTTCGGTCCGCTGTAATGGCTTCAGGTACGGGGACATGGGGCATTATCATATCAGTTAACTTGTGTGAATCTGTGGATTGGGCTTCTTCCTCCTTAGATCTATCTGCAGCAAACCTTCCAACGCTTTTCCGTATTTATTTTCTTCTAAAATCGTCAAAGGAATCGATACGAATGGTACCAAAATGGAAACAAGGAGAAGTTTATGATCTATTTTATCACTTAACATGATTCATAAACAACGAGAGGACGCGCATCAACCAGGCCAGAGGCTCAATGATTTATTACAGAAAACCCTCAACAAAACTTCCTGCTTCCACAGTAGCTGCATTCAAGGTCCTTTACTTGTTTCCAAAGGTATTTAAAATTTTTTCCTCATTCTTATCTCAGAAAACAAACGGTCAGACCTCAAGCCACTTTCACGCGCTCTCTCAGTTTGTGTAGGATCGCTAAAAGCCGAGCAGATACATCGAGACATTATCAGTATTCAAACTACAAAAAATAAAATGGCAAGATTAGCGAAGTTTTTTTTAGCTGGAAATATCTGAATTATTAGCTGAATAAACTAATTAAGAATCGATTAATAAAAATAAAGAACTGAAAGAAGAAAAGAATAAAAATAAAAGAATAAAAAAGAAGAAAAAAGAAAAGAGAATATTGGTGTGGAACAAAGACCATAAGTCAGTTCTAGGATTAATTAGACAATGAATCGGATATTTGTGAATTTAAAGAGACTGGGTAAAAAATATCCTGTAATAAACGGTAAAGATAGCTTTGAGGTAACAAATGGTGCAAAAAAGAACGCAGAGGTGAGAACTTTACGCAACAATCCTCGCATAAACCTCTGAAAATGTAAGTGAAACAGTGTGATTGGTGTGGAACTAGTTAAAGATCTTAAGTCGAATTCTAAAAATTAATTAGACAAATGAATCGGATATTTGTGAATTTAGAAAGACTGGAGTTAAAAAATATCCTATAATAAACGGTAAGATAAGCTTTAATGAACAAATGGCGCAAAAAAGAACTTTGCAAAAGTATGAGAACTTTGGCACACTACAATACTCATAAAACTCTCGAAAATGTAGGTGAAGCAAAAGTGTGATTGGTGTGGAACTAGTTAAAGATCTTAAGTCCAGATTCTAAAAAAGTGAGTAGACAATGAATCGGATATTTGTGAATTTAGAAAAAGAAGACTGGTTAAAAATATCCTGTAATAAACAGTAAGATAGCTTTTAATGAACAAATGGCGCCAAAAGAACTTCTCAAAAGTATGAGAACTTTGGCACGCGACAAATCCTCACAAAACTCCGAAAATGTAGGTGAAGTAAAGTTGCACCATCGGCTCAAATTATTGTAAATGTTTATTAATCAGACAAAAAACCAACCATTATTACAGACTAATTCAAGTGTTTTGGACAGGAAAGCCATTCTTTTCATATCCTTGAACACAAGCATTCATCGATTTTCTTCATTTTTTATTACACTCCTCCCAAAAAGTTTATCGAAAATTAGTTTTTTAATATTTAATATTATTTCGAATACTAGCACAACAAATGTTTCCTATTAAATAAATGTAATTTTCTGCGCGTTTTGTTAAAGAGGACCCCAGACTACGAAACCCTACGCGTCCTCGATTTGAGTGAGAACGCGCGTCCTCGAGGGTTAATAAAATAGTTCAGATAAAAAAATAGTTCCTTAAGTTCGCTTTCAATTATAGTAGAGAAAAGTCGCAAACCACCTTTCAGATTAAGTAGATATTTCTCAAGATATAGCAAAACTAGTATTAACCCACTGTTTGAAAAAAAATTTACATTATTGTGATTCACACCATTTCCATTTGTTTAGGCTTAAGGTTAAATAATAGTGACCTATTTTTGATTCCTTTTTAAATACTCTTAGCACGAACAAAATGTTTATAAAGCCGCTTACATAAAATATTAGTTTTCTGTATGTTCTCCTTCCAGGAAGAGGAAAGAGAATTCGCGTCTAAAGCTCTGGAAACATTTTATCAACTTCAATGTTCCTCCAGTTAAAACCATTGTCACGCATGACATATGTCATTTTACCTTATGAGTTCAAGAAATGTCAATGAGTAAGCCTCGTTCGAGTAAGAGAAGATTTGCGAAGAATTTGTTTTCTTGGAATGAAGCCATGTTTAAGAATATTAGCTACTAATTATTTGATGACTGAAAATGCTATTTTACAATGATTATTAACTTTTTTTGATGTTTTTTTGAATATATGAGCATCATTAAATGGAAGGATATTTTCTGTCTGCATTGTTCCCAGTTAAAGCTGATAGAAAAATGTAGAACAGGATATATTTATTTTTTGGAAGGATTATAAATGGAAGGATTTAGTATTTTCATCATTGTTCTCAGATTAAAAGCTTGTTAAATGTAGAACAGAATATATTTATTTCTCCATGAACAACAACTGTCTTCATCAGGATAGTGTTGATTTATAAAGAAAAAATAAATAAAAGCAAAAAGATTAAATATACATTTAATTAGATGTGGTTAAACGAGTAATGAAGCGAAGGCAATTAAAAATAGAATTAGAATAAAACAGTTTTTAAAATATTCTTTTTTATAAGTGTACTAAATAGATATTTTTTTAAAATTTTGGTGGTCAACTCTCTATAATCTTGAATCAAATGTTTCTCATTTAGTACCAGATAGTAGTACCAAGATAGTTTTTAATTGCAACTTCCAATTAATCAGCGCCATCTACCTCAGACTATTGATGGTAGAGGAAAACTGTTAGTTTTGTTCATTCTTTTTGCCGCAAACTGCATTTCATTTCACATTTTTTCATATTTTGGCTATTAATTTTTAGGATAATGAAAGTCTTTCCAGGACACACTTTCTTATATTCAAGATGTGTATAATTGGGAAGTATACTTAGTAGAAAATTCACGAATTCTGGATATTTTAAAGCGCATTTTCTAATACAGTTAGCATGTAAATTTCCGGATGCTTTTGTTACATCTAGATGTCCTTAGATGTTTTTAATTATACCACTACATTTTCGTCTTGAAGAAGTATTTTTTGGGAGAAGTTTGGATGAAAGTTTTGAAAGAAGATTGGAGGTGGATGAGAGAATTTTTTATAAAGGAGATTTTTAAAATGGTTCTTTTCAGCTGTACATTAAATTTAGAAATTGAAAAAAAGTCATTGAATTTGATTACACTAGTTTTAACAGATGAAATACCACTTGTTTTCAAATAAAGAAGGGCAAATTAATTGTTCTACGCCAAAGTTGTTATGAATGTTGTTATCATTGTAAGGCTTGGGAACGCCGAGGCTTTCTGCTCTTGACATCAATGGTACCAGCATGAACATTATTCAGGAAATAAAAGACTTCTATTTTAGGTTTTCGATCCTATCATGAAAAAGCTAAGTTATAAATAAATATACAATCCATCAGACCATCCCTTTCCTTAAAAGTATTTAGAAAGAGATTGTTTTCGTCCCGTAATCATATCAGTAAGAAGCAGATTATACGTATTAAAGACAAAGAGAACCACCAGGAAGTATTTTCGAAGTCTTATCACAAATTTGAGTGGAATTCAATTCTGTCATTTTATCAAGCAATCAACATCTCTGTTTTGAGCATCAATTGAATATTAAAACTCGGACAAACGCTTTGTTTTGTCGTTTTTTTGTAGGGTGGACAGATGAAAGACTATCTGTTAAAATAAATGTATTGAAAAGCCGTATAAATAAGATTGCCGAATTAACGAAATTCAATCTTTTATTTTCTTTTCGTTTTTTGAAATTTTAACTTGTAATCGTTCATATTCGCTAATTTTTTATAATGATAATTTTTTAGAAGTATTTGATTCTCATTCACAGGAACATAAATAATTTACCATGTTATTCATCCTTTTCTTTTTTGGTATTTACTACGTGCAATGAATCATCTTGTTGGGAAGATTTACACTTTTCTGTTAGTGAGCCGCAATCGTAGCCAAGCTGAAATATTGGTGACGTTCCGTTTCTTCGCCAACATTCTTCACTGAGGAAGGTATCAGTGGGATATGGCGAATAATAACTGATATTTGGTGAATCCTTTGAGATTTGGCGATCCTGACGTTTTAATTCGACCATATTTGTCCTAGGATTTGATTAATAACTGAAAAGTACTGGAAACCTCAAAAGAAGCATTGGTTGAAATCTAGAATTTGGTACACTCTCTTAACATTAAGTCGCCAAGGAGGAGGCTTCTTTAAATTTTATGCATTTAATCTAGCAATACGTAACTTCTTTAATAACATAAAAAGAAAACAAGGCTCTTTATTACTAAGTTATCATACATTTGAAAACTAGAACCTACCTTTCTATCTAGTCTCGATGAAAAAATTTTGCATTTCAGACAATTAAAAAGTTTTTAGAAGAAAATCAGGTAAAAAATATGCTGTCTATAAGCTTTTACAGTTTAATTTAAAGTTTTGTAGATTAAATAGAAAATCTTCGATACATCTGTGCGATGAAGCACAGAATTTCCGGAAAAGCGATATTAAAGGAAGTACTGGGTAATCACATTTGGAGACAATTATTCAATCAACCACCAACCTACAATTAATGGATTTTATGTTTACTGTAGATCGCCCACATATAAGTCAAAAGAGATTATTTATCAATCTATAATTAGTTCTAGTCCACAAACTACTTGTAATGCAAGTTCTAGAAATTTTTAATCTGCTGTGTCTAGTCTAATATTTGCTATACTTAGCAAAACAGACTTCTGGCAATGCAGATAATAATTAATTTTGAAAAAATGCAGCACTAAAATTTCTCCACCTTGCTTTGCAAAAATCACCCACGTCTCAAATTGCTTTTTTTGGAATAAATTCTCAACTATATGAACAGGTCGAATGAATATTTTAAAACGAACAGCAAACAAAAATATTTTTGAAGCATAATTAGAAGACTTGTAAAACCATTTGCAAACAAAAATTGGCAAATTCAACACAGACGTCCAATAAAAGTAATATAAAATTGAAAAAAGAAGCCCCACCGGTTAACTCTTTGGAAAAGCACGTACCTTATTAACTAGCAAACTAATTTATTAAAGATATAACTACGATATAAAATATTGTTTTATATAAAATTATTATTTTTAATTTTTTAGGCATTTGAGAAATTTAATTATACTAAACAACACACTTTTTCTGGAACGGCACCGAAAGATTCTCCCGAAGTTCTACAATATTAAGCAATAAAAAATCCCACTTTAATTAGTATACTAAAAAAATAATTTTTTAAGATAACTTAATTTTTAATTTTAAATCTTTAATTCACAGTACATAATTATAAATACTACGACATCTTGAAATAAATTTTTTCTCAAATTCACCACCAGGTGGCGTCAACTGTATGGACGAGTTTTCTGGTTTGTTTATTTTGGATTCACAGACCGTTTTAACCGGCAACCCTCCGATTTAAACAATCGCCAAATTCAATTGGAAACTACATGAAACGCCAACTTCGAATCATTTCTTTCTTTAGAGCACAAAGCGTTGAATTTTGTGATCTTTGAGTTTTTGTAATCCTTTATTTTTAAATCGGTTGAAAAAGCTCTTTGAACTGCTACATTCTAAATGAAACGATTTTAACTATCTCAATCGTTTGGTTACAAATTTAACCGCCAGTGATTATCAAAATCGTATGGTAAAATATTTAACTGCCAAACAAGCTTTAGAATTCGCCAAAAAAAAGCGATAACGAACAATTATGATAGCCTTCTCACAAAATTATTATTTATTATTATTTTACCTGTTTTAAGTAAACATTGAGAGCTACAACAATAGGAACATAAAATTAAATATTTTCAAAGTGTCCTTAAGCCATAACATTAGAAAACTACACTTTAAACACTAATTAATATCTTCAAACAGAGTGTTGAACTTTTGAAGATTCCCATTGACTTAAGATTATCACCGGAAGTCGATGGGTAAGGGGGAAGTTCTATTTTACCGCAAATAAACAAAACAGAAAACTCGTCTATAGAATCAAAATTTAATTAAATTAATCGATAAACCAATAATTGAAGAATTCAGAGTTAAAGCGATTCAAATCCATGCTATTCATTTCTGAGGAGACAGACGTCAAAGATGATTAACTGCATTTAAAATAATTTAAAATAACAGTAAACTTCTAATTGTTCTTGCTGCCAGGTGTATACTAATTGAACTATGGGTTCAATCATTATTGCACAGGAAATGCGAACTTTTTACACGGCCATAGCAGTATTAGTGAGAAATGGGCAGAAAATGGACTTGATTCACTTCAACTTTCCATATATTAAATGAATACTTGTAAGTATAATGAGAAACTAATTTAAGACGATGTCTTGGTTTTTCTAAAAGATTACAATACATTTTCGGTAGATTCCTTATAGGAAGTCTATCATTTTGCAATGGTCCTCATGACATGACTTCCGGGAAATTTCTGCAGATCTTCACCGATCATGAACCCCTAATTTTTCCATTTTTAATTGACTTGTGCTTTTTGAGGGGATAGCGACAAAATTTTTACGTTTTTCTATATGTCGTAGCAGAAAAAAGCACTTATTAACATCATAGGCGGGCTACTCTTCCTGACAAACGGCTCGCCATGATATTTTTCAATTTATTAATTTTTTTTTGCCCTTTGTTTATTGTATGTTTTTGAATTTGTGTTTTTTGTTTTGATATATATATATAAATTTTTAATATAGTTTCTCTAAAATCTTTTCATATAAATAATCAACTTTTTAGAATGTTTTTCAAAAATTTAGGTTTGTAAATTATTCTCTAGAATTTTAACTTATATATGATATTTTAATAAAATTAAGACCTATTATTAATTTTCAAGAACATGAATATATTTTATGCAGAATATGTATGGAATCTTTAAGAATGGCTTATAGCGGATGGATATGCTGATGGCGATAAAATGAATTTCTCACACTTATATATATATATATATATATATATATATATATATGACATTTTAATTTTTTAACTTTCCTAAATAATCTTAACGACACCTCATTTTAAGTACTTCTACTTTCATCATAATAAACGCACTACAACTTTCTTTTCAAGTCACGAGTTTCTAAAGGGGAAATTCCCTTTTCTGGGTACTAAGCGTTCTGCGCATTCATATCTGCCCTTTTTTCACGCCATCATGTAAGCTTTCAACAAGAACACGCCGCTCGGGCGTAACCTTCTGAATACTGGTCATGGAGCTACGTAAAAACTGAATCCTTTACCTATGAAGAAATAACGTAATATCCTCAATGCCTGAATAAAAGAAGATTTAACCCAAATATTGTCTCTTCCATGACCAAAATGAACTACATTTCACCTTAGTAAAGCCTGATATTATATATATTCACAAATAAAACAACAAACACATCAAACATTAATTTCAAGAATATCATTTGATAACAATTTTATATTTAAATTAATACAAGAGTCAAAATTATTAAATGAATGTCAAAAGTACCTATAGAAAGTTTTTTGAACATATATTAATTCTGTTACTATTAAGACTAAATTAATAATTGAAAAAGACAATCCAAAATATGGAGTTTTCAACAATTTAAGTGATCAGCTCGACTTTGGACGAGCTTGTCATTTTGAATCGTGATTTTATTTGCGCAAAACCATCAATGAGACCAGTTGTTAAAAACATAAAGGGTAAATTACCCAAAATATGCAGAAGAAAGGGGGAGAGAGTCTTAACCATAAATTACATGCTATAAGAAAACATCTAACATTTATTTAACAAACATAAAATATTGCACAATATTCTAAGTTGCACTAAATCAATTAATTCTACATCTAAGAGATAACTATATCAACAAGGAATTAGTATTGAAAGTTTTTTTATAGGGGCAATTGCTTAGAAGTTATGAGCTGAAAAATGATTTTCCCTCCCGCCCCTCTAACTTAAAGTGTCTTTAAACCCATGCGTGTTACCCCTTGTAGGAAAGCCCTCGTCATTTGCTGTCTCTTTCACTCTCTTATATTCTAGCAGCTATAATCCTTATGAAAATAGAGGGCGAAATGTTCTTTTCCGTACATCTCTGGACTGAAGGGAATTGCCTTTGTCTTTCGGGTTGCCGACTGGAACTTTTTTTTTTTATTTCTGTAAAAGTTTCAATTTGGAAATTCTTTGATTCCTGAAAAATTTTTATTCACTAATTCTGTTCTGTGTATACATTATCATTTTATATTTCCCTATATGCACTGGAAAATATTAACAACATAGCATAAAATATTTAACTACATAAAAACTATTACTTTGCGATGGAAAAACAGTTTCAATAAAGGAAATATTCCAATTTTCCAGTCAAACGTTGAAATAAAATATTCAATTAAATTTTGTATAAAAACGCTTATTTTATTAATCTATGCTCTCTGGTGGATACTGAATTAAACTGTGGACTTGAATCATTATTACTCAGAAAATGTGATATTTCAGCACGGGCATGGCAGTGTTAATTAAAACATAGACTCGCTTCACTTTAACTTTGAACCTTCCAATTGAATTCTGGAGATACTAAAAATAGTGTATTGCCAAGAAGAATACACAATCGCAGGCGATTTCAAAATTCTAGTAAATAAGAATCTAAATGAAAAACCGATTACAAACTTCCTTCTTTACATACATGAAAGAAGTCAAGTTGAATAGAGTTGTGTAAAACGTGTTCATAATTCTGAAAAAGGAGTATAGATTAAATTGGAATTCTATGAATTTTTTGTGCCTATGTCTAGACCTATTTCGCAAGGTCTTTTGTAAATGGTGACATTTCCTAAATCTCAATAGACTCGTCGTTTCACGTCACAATAGTTCTTAGAAATACGAGACAAATTTCTAAGTAACACATATAAGTGGATTAAATTTAAAAAAAACGTTTTTATGTTAAAAGAAATATTCTAAATTTAAATACTACAATCTTTCTTTGCATATTCGCATGCATGATTCAATTTTCAAATGCATGCTATTTCGGGTTCAGGTTTTATAGCATTTGTTTGAAATTCTGAGAGAACTACCGGACACAGTTCCACTTAAATGCATTTAAGAAAAAAAAACGATTACATCCATTTTTGACATATATAATGATGAAACTGTAAGTTTAAGTTCATACAATGCAAGGATTTATCTTTTATATCATTTTCATTGATTTACATTTTTTTGAGTTGTCTGTGAATATTTCATAGTTACTAAATAAAAATACTTATACATTATAGTTTAAACCTCGCACACCAAGCAAGTCGGTCCCGGGTGGTCTAAAAATTTCCCCTTAAGAGCGACAAAGACCGGTCTGAGGCGGTTGGCTTCTCTTGAGGGGAGGTGAGGTTCTGAGATCGCTTAGGAGATAAGCTCGGTAGATGGTCCAATTTTCCCCTTACGGGAAGGTAAAAGCAGGGAATGGTATTCTGGAGTAAATGACCACCCAAGTTGAGCGAGTTCAATTCATGTCGCTTCCTGCCAAAAACTCCCGATTTTAAAGGGTCAAGAAGAAAAAAGTCTCCTCGGGAGTAAAGAGTTAAATTGGAATATTTTCTGAAAAGAACTGTTAGTGAAACAAGTACAAATTCTTACAAAGTTACAAATTTTTAACCACATTAGTTGGTCAAGCGGAGCGAGGTCCTGTTTGACTCGACTGTTCGGTATTTCGTCTGTAAATTTGTTTTTTAAGAAGTCACGAACAAACGCGTTGTTCGTTTTTTTTTTTAATTTGACATGAATGTTTCTTGAAGTCACTAAAAATTATGTGAGTGTAAGGATTTTTTTTAGTCCGTTTCAAAATGATTCGCATTTTAATGATTCCATGTTATGTAATGTGCAGCATTTTTTCAACCATTCTAGCCAAACGGTACGTGCTGTAATAGTCCAGTCAACGAAGGCAAAATAGAAAAAGAAAATGGTGTAGTTTTGAAATTTGGAACAGTTGTTGGGGGTAGTACCCTAAATGACATACTAAAAGTCCCCACAGTTACGGGGTGCGCGGGGGGTAAAGAGGGGATTTAAAGGGGGCAATTTTAGTTTTTCGTAAGTATCTAGAAAACTATGGGTTCTAGCGAAAAACACTCAGTTACAAAATTAAACTACATGAAATTTCCTACAAAAAAAACCTACATTTTTTTATACCATCAATAGTTAAGAAGATACAGGGGCATTTAAAAGTGAATATTTCTAAAATTCCTTATTGGAATGGTAAAATCAATTAAAAGAGCTGAATCAACAACCCTCAGGAAAAACTCATACCTGTATAATAATTATACAAGGGTAGTATTGTATGTGCCGGAGGGGGGGCTAACGAATCTATTTGATGATCAGTCGTGTTTCCTTCCTCCCCATCACATTCGTTCCCCTTCACAAGCTTCCTTCTACTCGTAGTCCTGTCAACGAATTGTAAATTTAAAAAACGTGTAGTTTTGATATTTGGCGCAGTTGTTAGGGAGAGTGCCCTAAACGACATACTAAAAGTCCCCGCCGTTGGGGTGGCGGGGGTACAGGGGGTCAAAGGGGGGATTTCTCAGTTTTGTTTTTAAATAGAGAAAAAAATTAGCTATAAAATTAAACTATATTAAATTTCCTACAAAAATATTCCTACATACTTTTCGTAGGATAATTAGTTTAGAATGTATATATAGTGGTATGAGCGGTATATGAAAGCGGTATGGTATAGTGGTATAACTACAACAAATGATTAGAAATGTCACGCCATTTCATACGTCATTTTTAATGACTTTAAGGACCAAATCGAAGAAAATCGAACAACGCGTTTTGTCGTGACTACGCAACAAACAACTTAAACAAACAGATGAAATGCCGATGAAACTTTCGAGTTAAAACAGGACCTCGCTTCGTTCGGTCTAAAATTTCAAGGCTACCTCGATTATTGAGTATATATTTTTTCAACTTTATTGCTGTAAATTTTTGAGGGCCGCGGTGGCCTCGTGGTAAGGTCTTGACTTCGGGATCGGAGGGTTACAGGCTCGAAATCCGATACCACCAAAGATCCGTCATGTAATTGGGCCCGTTGTACCCCAAATCAAACATAGGGGGCCAAACGTCTTCCCGCTGGTGTGGTGCAAAAATACCCACACTGGCCCGGCCTACCCAAGAAAGGTGCAAGGCCGGGAGAGGACCAGCGGGGAGAGAGCCGCCCCACCAGCATGTGGAGGACGGGATTTATTAGGTACATAAAATGATACAGGCATTTCCCGAACAGGGGCAGTACTTTTAAATACAAGAGAGCTGGGAGTATAAACATGGCTCGACCCACCTCGGTGGGGAGAGAACAGCTTGATTTACATGTATTCAACAGCCAATACTCCAACCGTGTAAAGAATGACAAAATGCAGGCTCTCTCTTTTCATATAAAATATAAAAACATCCCTAACGCAATAAATTTAAGAACTGCTCGGGCAAGAAAGGAACAGAAAAAATATATAAGTATTGAAAAAGAAACAAATAAATAAACGCAGAAAAAGCATTATAAATCAGATATATAAATAAGTCAAAGACTGGAAACTCACGATCTAAAAAACACACACGCAAACAACACTACACATCAAACGGCACATAAAACACAAATAAAAACTGTACAAAACATTAAATTAAAAATACATAAATTTAAATAATAATAATTACTTCCGAGATAGAAAGGAAGAAAATACGTCAGTCAGCGGCAATCCACGTCCCGCGTACCCGGGAATATCTATTCATCAATTACAGAATGTTTTTTGAGTAAAAGCTGCGCAAGTTAAAAATTGCTTTTAAGTCCTATACAGGATGAAAACGGCCAAAGGGGAGGAAAAGGATTTGAATTTTTGTATTCTAAAAATAAAATCAAGGTCAAAAAGTAGAATGCATAGCTCCATTCCCCCCCAAAAAAAACAATCCAAACAACCGTTAGGGCATGACCACTTGGCAACAGGATTCCAGAACTGCGGAGAGACTTGGGAATTGGAACAGGCATCTATTTTCGAGGCTCAAGGACCAATAGCTGTTTTAGGGAGTCGAGAAATTTCCACACCAAGAAACCGACTGGGTGCAATAAGTTTAAAAACGCAAAAACAAGTGGAGAGCCGAAACCCCTATAAAGCTAAAGGGGGTGCCAGCTCAGGTGTCGCCCTCGTCGTCTGACGGTGGTTCAAAATTACGAGGTCCTTCCCAAACTATTCCACGTGTCGCTTCAGAATGGGATGTTAATACAACTGAAGCAGTAAATGTTTGACGTAACTCTAATAGTTTACCGGTAAACAAAGGGCTAAGGTTAGAAAAAATGTTATATTAATATGTTGCTGACCTACGAGAGACTACTGCTCACAGAACTGCTAGTTTTAATTTTAAATTTATCTGACGCTCTGCATCATGTATTTATTTAATCGCTGATTTCCCTTCAAGTAAAGTTGATATTTTCTTAAAAAGGAGAGTAATTTGTTATTTTTCACCTATTAAAACCTATCTATTTTATTTCATAAGTGAATGTTTCTTTCCTTGCTTAGAAGAGAAAGAATTATAGTCAAACCCCTTTGTAACGAACTCTCACGGACCGATCCAGAAGTTCGCTATAACCGAGGGTTCGCTAAATATGCGATTTTTTAAACAGTCAAACCCCCTTATAACGAATTATCAACGGACCGATCCAGAAATTCGCTATAACCGAGGGTTCGCTACATATGCGTTTTTTCAAACAGTCAAACCCCCTTATAACTAACTTTCAAAGGACCAATCCAGAAATTCGAGGGTTCAGTATATAGATTTTTCAAATATTGGCTACATAGCTTTTCCTATAATCCTTATATGCTTTTATATGTTGAACAATTAATTACAGTAAATTGCAATTAGTAATAGGCCATAATAAATTAAAATAAATATTTATTTTAAAAAATATGCAGTGAAATCAAATGTAATTACTTTGATCTCTCAAAAGTTGAAATTGAGTAGCAACTTTTCGTTAAAGAGCTGAAAATAAGCATGAAAAGTGAAACCTTGATTCATTATATCCGAATTCCTTGCTTTTGAAGATCGCATTTGAAGAAGCATTTGAAAATACATTAGTGGCATAGGAGTTTGGTTGAGATCATATTAAAACTTTATTATAACCGAACGATCATTACATTCCTGGAAGTAGACTTCAGTTTGTAACATTTTCCGTATTCTATTCTCGAATTGTTTTATTTTTCTATGTTAGAAGTCATTACGGAAAGTTATAAACGGTTCAAAATATCGAGGCTAAAGAAACAGAATATAAGCGGTAAAGTGAGCAGGAATGCGGCGAAACCGGGAAGGTGTTGGGAAAATTTATCTACCGCACGAAACTATGAAGATGAAAAACATTTTCCCCTTTCCATGCTATACTAATGTGTAAAACTTTAGGATTACTCAGTATTTTTTTATCTTTTGTTTAAGACCATTGATTTGATTTCTTTGATTGATCTTTTTTTGAATATTTGTGGGAATTTTTGATTTCTAGAAAAAAAATATTACATATTTCAGCTTATGTAAATTGTTAATTTTGTTCCTACTGAAAAATAATGTAAAAATATTGAAAACACTTAGATAAAAAATTTAGAAACATCAGCTTGGAAATGAATTTTATCTTTTTTTTAAGGATAGAGTTATTTGCAGGTACTGTACCTATGGATAAAACGTTATTTGCAGGTACTGTACTTGTGGATAAAACTTTATTTGCAGGTACAGTGAGCTAACGATCGCTTCTTGCCAGATCGCCTTATTTAAGTAGCATCGGGCACGGCCGGTACTTCGGAGGGTGAGCGCCTGAGGAACACTGTGTGCTGTTGGCTCCCTTTTTGAGTTCTTGACTCATGGACTTGGTTAATTATACTAGATCAAGAGGAATTAGTTTCAACGAGTAAAATATCTGCAGATAAAATGTTATTTACAGTTTAAGAATAATCAAGAGTTGTTGTCGTGAATTTTTTTAAAATTTTAATAATTTGAAAATGATTTTTAAATATAATTCTCAACATTATTTTTCATTGCTGGACTTAATTCAAACCCTTTCTTTTTTTCTACAAATTTAATTCGTTTTTTTTTAACTCACTGTTAAAAACTGTGGTAATGAGATGCTGTTTATTATCTAGATTCCTTGCAAGAATTCTACCTATTTTTGGGTAATGGGATTGGAAGGTGCTAGATCTTTGGATAAAACGTTATATATTCAGAAGTGTACGTTCTATTCAGTTTAATATTTTTTCTATAGAAGTAAATGAAGAGACCTCAAAACAAATATTTAAATATTTTTAAATTTAGAACACATGCAAGCATTGGGTAGGGGAAAGGGAATAAGAATAAAGTTATTTTAAATATGCTTGAAAATTAACGTTTGGGGGAAAAAAGAGCGAAATCAAATAAAATATTGAATTTATAAGACATCGCTTTTAAAAATGAGTAAGGAAATTCGAATTCTTAAACAAATTGTTTACGCTTACGAGTACCAGCAAAAAACAATTTGCTGGCGAGATACGATCCTATGACCTCTCGAATAGTAGGCAAGCACGTTACAACCACGCCACTCGGCCACGATGTGAAGAGGTACAGGGTCATTTAGTTTCCTTCTTTAGCCTTTCACCAGAATTCTAACCACTATACAATTCAATATAACTATTTAAAGATATAAGTTTAAAAAATATCAATTTGTGTACAACCCCTCATCTTTTAGCTTCTCTTCGACAGGAGCTAAAATTCTGCTCGTTGTAATGCCGATATCTTTCTGAATACTAATGATATTGAACTGAATTTTTTTATATAAGTTGCCCTATATATCTGGCTTTAAAGTTGTGAAAGAAAAATTACACTATGTTTCGCGCATGCGCAGTAAAACACTATTTACTCAAATTGCTCATAATTCCTGTAATATTCAACAATTCTTTTCCAAAGTTTTACACAAATGCTTCTCTAAGATATTGTCATCTTTTCTGTAAGTGTCGTATAATATAACAGAAAACTCTGCATGTTATAAGCAAAAAAAAGGTGGGAAAATTTGAGATTTTTTAAGAAAACCTTTATATCTTCCCAAATATTTGCGCTGAGTTTACAAAAATTCCTGTACCTATTATGCACATTAAACATTACCATTTCTGAAAGTTTCATCTTGTTATCAGTATTCTGTGAAGCGGGGTGGGCCCAAAACGTTTTTGTCTTCATCAGTTTGTAGATGGCCCCCTAATTGCCCTCAGGACCTAATCTTCAATGTAAAATATGAGTTATTGTCTATTCTTTACATGTACGAAGTTTAAAGGCAGTCGGTTAAACCATTCCGGAGAAATTCTAAAAAATGTGAAAATCTGCAAGTGTCCGGATACTTTTGGGCATATAGTGTATATGCCAGTTGAAGATTGTTTTGAGTGACATATGTTTGGGAATACATATTTATTTGGTAAACAAAGCAAAACGGAAAAATAAACACACAATAGAATGTGTTAAATTTCGCCACGGAGGTAAAATGTAGCTGTTCCATAAACAGAACACCGGGCGCTAACATGCACTAGGTATTGTGTGAACGGCGGATATTTTGTAGAATGCAAAAATCAACGAGAAAAATAAAACAAATTTAAGAACAAAATTTACACTTTAAACTAGAACAAAAAATAATAAGAACACAATAAAATTTAAAGAACAAAAATATACGAAACAATAGAAAAATTAAATGAAAAAATTAAAACAATTAATAAAATGAAGACAAAGTTTAAGAAGCGCGCAAATGCAGTAGCTAAACAAAAAACAGAGAACAATGGAATTCAAGATCATACGGAGAAAGCTAAAAAAATAAAGAAAGAGATAAAAAAATAATCCCAGATTAAATCGAATATAACTAAAAACAAAACAAGGAATCCATTCTAGTCCACTTTTTCAAGGCCTAAGAACTATTCGAAATGGATTCAAAATAATATTTGGGAAATTTTCTGTAAGAAGCCTAGCATTACGTTAAACAAAGCTTCTCATAGCCCAAATTCCCCCAGAACAAAAGACTAATGAGAGATAGTACACAAAGGAAAATAATCATACGAAAAGGAATTACACAAACACAAATATCAAAACGCTAATAAGATCAAAAATATTAGCCATCAACTCTATTAATAAGGTTTCATAAATTAAAAATCAAAAATCAAAGAACATACCCCATAATGAAAAATGCCAGAAAATCTTAGTGCCACCACTATATTTTGTGTAATCGGATGTCGGTCTTGCAACCCTATGGCCCCGTAACCAGAATGCAGTTTGCCCTATGCTACCGTGGCACTATGGACGAGTTTTCTGATTTGTTTATTTTGATTTCACATAACTTCCGTGGATTTAATAACCGGTTCACTTCCGTTTTCCAGTAACCCTCCAATTTAAGCGATTGCCAAATCCAACTGGATTCCATATCAAGCGCCAAGTTCGAATCAGTTTTTTCTAGAGTACGCCAAAAAGAGCGACAAAGAAGAACTATGGCAACCTTTCCACAAAACCAGGCTCTTATTTTAAGTAAACATCGAGAGCTACAGCAATAGGAACATGAAATTTAATATTTTCAAAGTAACCTTAAACCATAACATTAGGAAACTCCACTTTAAACATTAATTAATATCTTCAAACAGAGTGTTGAAATTTTGAAGACTCCCATTGAATTAACATTATCACCGAAAGTTGATGGGTCCTAGGGGAAAAACTACTTTACCGCTAATAAACAAACAAAAAACTCATCCATTCCAAGAATTATTTTTCTAAAAAGAAGACTTCTAGAAAAGAAATTCGAGGAAATTCTTTTTTGTTTGTCACATATTTTTGTTCAAAGCCGATGTTTACGAAGAAGTTTTCTTTTGCAAACACAGTTGCAAAACAGTTTTCTTTTTCTCATGCACGTGATCTTTTCAGGAGTTGTGGAGTCCTTTGTAATATTTTTTGAAAGCAAACCTGAATGCAAGCAAACAAATAGACATTAACTTTCATTCTCTGTAATTTCTTTCTCGTGTAAAAGTAATCAGAAAGATATGAAATTCTTCGAAGAGAAAGAAATTGCCTTTTAAAAAGCAAATTCGGAGAGACTAGAAGTTCTTTCATTAGTACAGATTTGAAATAAGTTTCCAAAATGGGGAAAAAATAAAGCTAAAAGAGGAGATGGATGTAAGCGGATACTCTCATGTCAGTAAAGGAAATGAAAAACAGAATTGAAACTTGCTGGAGGGGAAGATTTTTGAGAGTGGCGTAGAATATCCTTAAAAATAAATACCTTTTAAAAGCCTTTCTATTTCTGTGAACAGCGCTAGTTTCTTTGAATTCATAATTTAGTGAAGCATAGCAATATCTTTATATTTCTTATAAGAGAATTAATTAGTTATTTCATAAAATACATCTCTTTTTTCCTGAAATAACAGATGAAATCAGATGAAGTGTGAATAAATTGACAATTTCACATATAAACTTGTAATTATATGAAATAACTAATTATTTTATGAAAAAAATTGTTATTCTAAGAAATAACTAATTATTTTTTGAAAATACGAGTTACTCTAAAAGACAATTATTTTATGAAAAAATGAGTTATTCTATGAAATAACCTATTGCATGAAACAACTAATTATCCTATTACTTATCTAGTTATTATAAATGATAGAAAGTTAGTCTCTGAAATAAGAACACTAATTTTTTCTCGCATAAGGAAATTATTGTTCGATTGAAATGATAAAAATAAAGATACAAAAAACTTTTCCATTAAGCCATTTTTTGTTGTTCAAAGTCGGTTGTTATTGGTTTAAGTCAAAACACTTAAAAAATTCATCCTGCAAGTCAACTTAATATTTTAAATATTTTATACTTTAGCGTAAGAAATTTAATCCACTAAACATTATTAAGGAACTAAGTTAACTTAATGTAATTATGAAACCATTTCTTCAAGTAAGAAACTGGTATATTATATTACACTTAAATGGGGTGTAAGAAAACCGCTTAGAAGGGGAAATTTCAGTGCTTTATGAAATATCTAGTTAAACCACAGAAACCCACGAATCAATTGGAAGCAGCTGCCTAGAAGATGGGTTCGACCGTAAACACATCATTTTTACCAAAAGTTAATGGATAGGCTATTTTGGTTGCAGTGTATTGTGTTACAAAGAAGGAATGTAAGAGAGAGTTGCCTTATTTGAACCATCCCCTACAATGAATTTTCTTTGGCTTACTTTTGCTAAAATAAGTTTATTAAAATAAGTTAAAGATAAGGTTAAGTTCATTTTTTATGCATGGTTGTAGAAGTTGCTCAGATTTAAGTATAGACACTTTCCTGAGCTGGTATAGCTCAGAAAGCAGTTATTATAAATAGTAGTCGTCATAAATTGCAATGGTAACAAGCAAAGACAAAAGGAAAAAATAAGAAGTAGAAAGCGAAATTATAAGACACCAAATCTGGACTCAAAAAGAAGAGAAATTATGGAATCATGGTTTTGAGCCATAGGTGAGGAAACAAAGGAAGAACAAATAAGAGCAAATAAGAAGTAGAAAGCGACATTATGAGACACCAAATGGGGACTCAAAAAGAAGAGAAATTACGGATTCATGGTTTTGAGCCATAGGTGAGGAAACAAAGGAAGAGCAAATAAGAAGTAGAAAGCGACATTATGAGACACCAAATGGGGACTCAAAAAGAAGAGAAATTACGGATTCATGGTTTTGAGCCATAGGTGAGGAAACAAAGGAAGAGCAAATAAGAAGTAGAAAGCGACATTATGCCGTCATACCATGGCGGGCGATTTTCTAGTTTATTATATATTACGATAAATGTTTGTAATTTTTTTTATATCTTTCATACAAAACAGCGCTTTTTATTTCAGTTTGCGCACTTTTCAGCACTGCACTTTTTAATTCAGTTTATTTATGACAGTTCTGAGTTAAAGTTTCATGAAGCCAAACGCTTTGTAGATTTGCATTCTATGTCTATTTTCAGAAAGAATAATTAAAAACGTTGTTTACCTTTTTGCAGAATTCATTAAACGTCAGGTTATTTTGCAGTTAATTATGTACAACTGTTGTGCTCAGCATTTTCTCGAACGAAAAAGATAAATAAAAAAAATTATCTTTTCGGAGTGAGCGCATTTTCTTTTGAGGTTAGTTTTTGGAGTTTTTTCTACTCCGGAGGAATGTTTGCTACATTAGGCGCCAGACATGGACCAATTTACAAGATCACTACGGCGCAATTCCTTCCGAGATAACACACCAGAGATCATAGTGAGATCTAACATTTCATTTCAAATATCTTAAATGAGCTGCATTGATTTTTGTAACTTAGATAGGACGTTAATTGCTCTGGAACTGGAACTGAACATTGCAAACTAACTGAATTTCAGCTAATTTGTAGATGTGAAAATGTTTTTTTAAGAAGAAAAAAGAAAATCTTCTATTTAAAAACCAAAGTCATGTTTTTATACTTCAAATATACTTTCTTTTCAAAATATTTTATTTAAAAGATATTCCTTTTCCAATAAATGTTGCAAAAATGTCACAATATTGTCACTTCATTCCGAGCAATCACGTTCATTGGCTAATTATTTCATCCATAATTATTTGAATCCCCAGGACTGAAAGAAGTAAAATTAATAGAATATTTTCTGTAGAAAATCTTATTAAGCTCTCTTTTGCTGCAGCGAATATGTTCACTTCTCAACTAATTTCATCAGCAGATTTCAACAGTTGTTAAAAGTTTTGTAGCTCCAACATGATATTTAAAAACTCTGAATAACTCATAAATATTAATAACAAACCACAAAATTTGCTCGTACTAGTCATGCATAAGTGTATTAAAGCAATAAGTACATGCAATAGTGCGTTTATTAGTTGTGTTGAATGTTTTAACTATATGTCTCACCGACATAACAATTTTTAAACACTTTACAAACTTGAAACTAGTTAAGTTAAATTAAAAATAGAATTTCGGATCCGATTTTTCGCTCACTTACTGATTGGATAGAGTTTTCAAATTTTTCATAGTAAAGTGTTTTCGATGACTATGCACTTTCTTAATATTTTTAGAATTTAATTATCAATTCATTTAAATAAATGTTGAGTCAGTGCGCGTGGCGCGATCTGGTAGCGAATTTGCGAAAAATTAATTTCAAGATTCCATAATGTTTATAATAATGAACTTTAAATTAAAGACTGAAAGATGTAAAATAATAAGAATAAAAAAAATCTATTTTTAATTACGTTTCAAAACTTCTACTTAAAATTATATTGCAAAAAATTTGTCTTCAATTTACTTCAAGACTTTTTCAATAAATACAAAGTCAGTACCTTGTTATATGCAATGAGATTTCGCGCAATATAGTGAAGATAGACAAATATTCGGCATCTAGATCTCATAAGTTTGCATATGAAAGTATTTTCTTTCTTGGAAATATTTTTTCGTGCTAGTAATTTATCGTTAGAAAAGTTAATAAAGCTCCGTCAGTCACTTGTTTTGTTTCCGAACTTGTTGTAAAGATATAAAATTCTGTTTTATGAATAAACTTGCATTTCTGTCTGAACTGATTTTTTCATCATGTTGTCGACAGGCACACTAACATTTCCCTTTATATCCTCTTGATCTCTGATTTTTATTCTTTTATTGAAAGAATATAAAAATTTGTTAACTTTACTCCATGGAAACAGAATAACGAATACAAATCATAACTCATATGCTCCTATTTCCGAACAGAAATTGCTCCGGTGCTTTGCAGTGACGTATGAAATTAACAAATAAATATAATTGGAAAACAGTGACATGAATTCTAATTAGCATGTTGCGTGCGGTACAGGTTTGTGGCGTATTAACCTGAATGGATACCAGCCTAAGATTGGAAAGGCTGAAAAGGAATTAAACGCGTTAATTCCTTCTGTTAGTTTTTGGTCTATTACTGGCGTATAGTTGGTGGAACAGTAAATGACAGATTGGAATTATAATGGAATTAAACTGGCATGGAATAAAACGCTTTAACTCCTTCTGTAAATTTTTGTAGCATTACTGGAATACGATTTAAACAGAAGACAATAGATTAGGATTAAAATGGAATTAAAAATTTCATTCACGTTCGGACTGGAATACGATTGAAACAGAAGACAATAGATTAGGATTAAAATGGAATTAAAAATTTCATTCACGTTCGTTCATTTCACGTCATTAGGTTTTGGAGTATTAATTGCAAATGATTGAAGCAAAAGAAAATAGATTGGGATTAAAATGGAATTAAACACTTTAATTCCTTCTGATAAGTTTTGGAGTATTACTGGTTTACTATTGAAAAAGAAAACGATAAATTGCAATTAAAATCGAATTAAGCACGTTAATTCCATCTGTTAGTTTTTGGAATATTAACGGCATACGATCGAAGTAGAAATCGATAGATTGGGATTAAAATGGAATCCAGCACGTTAATTCCATCTGTTAGTTTTTGGAGTATTAACGGCATGCGATCGAAATGGAAAACGATAGATTGGGATTAAAAGGGAATTAAGCACGTTAATTCCATCTGTTAATTTTTGGAGTATTAACGACATACGATCGAAATAGAAAATGATAGATTGGGATTAAAATGGAATTGAGTATGTTAATTCCATCTGTTAGTTTTTGGAGTATGAACGGCATATGATCGAAATAGAAATCGATATATTGGTATTAAAATGAAATTAAACTGGCATCTAATTAAACAAGTTAATTCTTTCTGTTAGTATTAGGAGTATTAAGGGCATAACAACGAAAGAGAAGATGATAGATTGGGATTAAAATGGAATTAATCTCGCATGGAATAAAGTTAGCTGTTGCTTTGGAATATTAATGGGTTGCAATAGAAAGAGTAAACGATAGACAAAATTTGATATTTACACAATAATTAAACTTAATTTCGAGCAAACATAGTGTAAGAACTGTGTACGCCAGCCATCAATAAATTCAATTTGTTTTTCCACACTAGTTTATTAGTGCAACTATACCTTGATTGCAAAACAACAATGTAAATATATACATTCAAAGATTCGAGACCGAGATCATTCATATTGCAATATCATTGTGTAGATGTTTTTCTGATCACTCACACAAACACAAAAAAGGAGAGAATTGTACTCCGGAGAAAGGGAAAAAAAACCAAGATGTGAAAGAGCTTCTGTCGTCGCCGCCGTAGCAATCAATGATAAGGAAGGAAAAATGCGTAACAAGGATGGCTAGATTCGTAGTTAGGTGGTTTAAACTACGGAGAGGAAAAGACAAGAGGAGTTTTGCTGCTGGCCGAGGATGTAGGACAACACGGGAGTGGGCGAAGAAAATCAAAGAGAGACGTTGCAGCTAAAAACTGGTTAATTAAGTTTAAAGTGTTATAAATACTTAGACTTGGAAATATTCTTACCCCGAGCAACGCCGGGTATACCACCTAGTTCTATATATATAATTAAGTGCATGGTACTTGCCATTCTAAATGCTATACAAAGTGCTTGGAAATTCTAAGAAATTAAGGCTTATAGCCTTAATTCTTTAGAAATTCCCAAGCACTCTAAAGTAATGGCTAATTGGTTCATTGAATATTTTTGTTTTGTTTTGCCTGTTATAAGCGAACGTGTAAATGATGCGCTGTCATTGGCGTAGCCAGGCGGAGGAAGGTTTCAAATGGGGTGTAGATGGCCCTGGTGCCAGTTTTAGAGTGCGCCATGAAGTCAAAACATTATTTTGCTTCTTTTAGTATTTAGAGCAAAATATGATGAGGGGTCCAAAAAGTAATGCCACTCCTCGGACACCATTTACGTGTGCTAATCCACTGATGAAGACTGGTAGAAAAGGAAATAAAATTCATATTATTCCGAGGCGGGCCACTTACATTCGCTACGCTACTGGCCACGTTAACAAAACGTCAATGTGTTTACGTCACTTTTGAAAGTCAAATACGATGAAGGGGAGGAAAAATACCATGCTCCGGAGGCCGCTTGCATAAGCCAAGCCACTGTTGGTGACACGGGGAGAGAGGAAGGGCGAAAAAAATTGTATTATGACCCAGCCACCACTGCCCGATGCACGCTAATCCATCTTGATGTAGTTTAAGCCTTTTCGAAGCAGCTCAACGGCTAGCCTGAAATGGTCATCGTAATCGTGATTAGATGACAGAAATGACTTCTGAGCTGGAATACCCGCTCCAAGCTTCAATGTCGTGTTGTATCAGTGGGGGATGCTGATCGTGCGGGCCAGATTAAACGTGCAATAAACTGTTGTCGCATACACGGGCTATCTTTGACGGAATTAGGTTTCGAATCTGTAACTTTCTGGTTCCGAAGCGAAAACCTTACCACCAAGCCACCGTGGCCTAAATCCGTTGATGTGGAACGCCTCAGCTGGTGTGAAATGGATAGCAAAGGGTCTGTTGTGGACCCAATCACCCGACCACGGGTCAAATTGTGATCATGTACTCTTTGAAATAGAATGTTAATCTAAACAAAATTAATCTGTATAAAACTGTTGCGTAGCGGACAAGTATATTTTGGTTTAATTTGGCTCTCTTTAAGCAAACAAAATTTGTTAGGCTTAATATATCTATATATGTATAGAAAAGACGAATACCATGACTCACTCTCTCATCACCGAATCTCCAAAACCACCGGGATTAGAAACTTCATATCTGGCAGGCGGTTGCTTCTAGAGTAGTAGGTGCTCACTAATAAAGGATTTTTAAAAATTTTAATTAGAATTTTAATTAATTAAAAATTACCCTAAATTTTAACGTTTTCCCACAATAACTTCGGAGCCTATTATCGCACAAAAACCATTTTTACATCATCTTAAAGCTAAAAACTAGCTTTTTAATACCACCTATCGTATTTCTCTGCGACATTTTTTCAATTTTAATTAATTTTTCAAAATGTTTTCAAACATAATTTGTAACAATGTTTTTATTGTTGTAAATAATTATTTCAGCAAATCTTTTATTCACGCGCTTTTGCAATTGTTACTGTTCTGATAGTATAAATTATTTTCTTAGGAAATTAACTCCAAAGCAGAATTTCCTGTTTAATGTTCATTGCATTTCTGAAATATTTTATCGCATCTGCTTCAATGTAATATTTTTTGCATTTATATTAAATGTGGCGACAAATATTTGATTTCAGTTTTTTTTGTGTGTGTAAGGTAGACTGAAATGATTTTCATTCCTTCTTCAAACATTTAATCTCATGTTTTCCCGTAATTTTAAAATTATGAGGCATGAAAACACTTTTAAATTTTTGTACTTGCAAGTCAAGTTTTTATTCAAATTTGGTTAGGCTTAAGAGCACAGTACTGCCGCCAAACTTAAATATTCTCAAGTGATAACTCATCAAATTTAGTATCAGATTTAACGATGTTCAGAACTAATGGTAAGAAGCCTGCTTAACGTTAGAAGAAAGAGTCTTGAAGTTGGTGATGGGGCAATATCTCGCTTAATTTAGTAAAACTAAAAACTAAATTAAAAATCAATTTAGTTAATTAAATTATTAAACTAATTTAGTAAAACTTAATTTAATAAAACTAGCTTCTCAATAATACCAATTTAATTTCCGTGCGGCATTCTGTTTAATTTTGTAAGTGTTTTCGACTGTGTTGCAGAGTCAGTGTACCTGCAGCCAGAGGTAAAAACCAAGAATGTTATATATAAAGAAGTGCCGGTACGTTAATAGCCTTAAGACACTGGAAATACAAAAAGTCCCAATAACTATCCTACGCAAACGAAGTCGCGGGTATCAGCTAGTATCTAAATAAAGTAACTAAGGTGTCAGAAAAATTGAGAATTTAGTAATTTTTCGATGTCCTATCATTTCATTGTCCAAATAATTTATGTTAAAATTGATGTAAAATTTTTTACTGAATTCAGATGTCATATAATATTCATTTCAGTCCATAACCATTTTATAACTTCTACGTAAAATGTCACACTTTTTATTGACTGATGATAGCTTCTAGAGTAGGATGTGGTTCAGTATAGGATGTGGCAAATACATAGGCCGATTGACCTGAAATATGATACCGCTGGAGTGATTTTGCTGAAACTTGATATGCATATTCCTCATCGACTAAAACCTTGTTTCTATAGCTACCACCAGTAAATTCTTTTTGTCCATAGATATAAGAAAACGAACATCACCCCTGAAGAGAACGAAACTGATGAGCATTGGCGGATTTTGACCATCTGAGGCCCCAGGCGCAAAAAATTTTTGAGACCTTTACCTTACTCAATGTCGTAAATTCTCAGTCTACTCAACACTGCTATATATGTCGAATAGATTTTGAGGCCCCCTCAGAGTCTCTAGGTACGAGGCGACCGCCTCTATCGCCTGTGCGAAAATCCGCCACTGCTGATGAGAGCTTCTCGAGTAGGATGTGGTTCATTATAGGATGTGACAAATAAATAGGCCGATTGACCTGAAATACGATACCGCTTTAGCAATTTTACTGAATCTTGATATGCATATTCCTCATAGACTAAAAACTTGTTCCTGTAGCGACCACCAGTAAACTCTTTTTGTCCATAGATATAAGAAAACGAGCATCACCCCTGAAGAGAATGAAACTGATGAGAGCGTCCAGAGTACGATGTGGTTCAGTGTAGGATGTGACAAATAAATAGGCCGATTGACCTGAAATATGATACCGTTGTAGCTATTTTACTGAAACTTGATATGCATATTCGTCATCGACTAAAATCCTGTTCCTATAGCGACCACCACGATCCAGACAACTTGGCGGGAAGAGATATCGTCGCGGACAGACAGAGGACTCCTTTCGTCCAGAGTCATAAGGAAACGAACATCACTCCTGAAGAGAATGAAACTGAGGAGAGCTTCCCGACAAGGTACCACAAACATCGGTTAAAAAGCAGTCGAAGTGAAGGGGTTGAAAAGTCAAGCCCTTTTAAGCTTCAGATTCAAGAGTGACTCAAATTCGATCGCTTCCCACCAAACCCATTCGTCAATGCGAAAGTTCAATGAGAACTGAAGCGATATGGTAGAAAGTTTGGATTTTCAACCTCTCCAACTTAACGTCTAACTTAATTTAATGCATAGATTTCAATTAATTTCTATTGAATCTATATAAATAAATCGCTAACGCACAGAAATTGTTCTGATTACTTATTGTCGAAAGGCAACAGTCAAATGCAAAGAAACCGTTCAGAAATGTAAACAAACCGAAGCAAACGTTTCACACTACTTCACTGAACTTTTCCACAGCAGCACTTAATTCAACGCTTCGCTTATTTAAGTAAAGGAGCTGCAAATTATTATTAGAAATGTTCGGAAGAGGTCTCAACATGTCACCGAAACCTCCATTCACAAGGAGAGGGCACGACTTGGGAAATTCAATTCGGGATGAAACTTGGCATATTAGTAGCATACCATTAGGGTGTTCACCCATCAATCTAAAAAAGTGCAATGACCAGCCAATTCGGAGGAAATGGCCCTCAAACTTTGGGCACAACTTATATACCAGTAACTCTTCTCGAGAAATCAGTGCTCAGATAGCTCAGATGTCAGCGCGCTCACTTATCATTCGGAAGGTCCGCTGTTCGGTCCTGGCTGAGGTTTCTTTATTTTTATTTCTTTCAAAATTATTCCAAATTAAATTAAAAGTTAGAAAAATATTTTAAATCAAAACTTTAATAATTTTTAAGCAGAAAATAACTTTATTTATATGATACTTGAATTACAGATAAAATAATATATAAACGGTAAAATAATTATAAATACATCTTTAATGGTGATAAATATTAACTATACTTAAAATTATCATTCTAAATTCATTGAAAGTTTTAAATTATTGGGTTTTTATATTCACAAATTCTTCGTTCTTATTTAATCTTGGAAACAGTAGAAAGCAGATGTTAATATATTGAATACATATGCAGATGATCCAATATTTTAATGCTGGAATAAAAATAGCAGAGAGCAGCTGTTAATCTATTAAATGCGTAGGCAGATGGTCCAAAATTTCAATAATTGAAAAGGGACCAATGGATAAATGGCTTTACTCATTATTGTATGAAATTCTTCGACAGTACTTTTACTTCTATTCCTTTAGAAGCCCTGAACAAACGAGGTTATTCACCTTGGATTTTGAAATGTTTCGCATTGCTTTTTGATTAAATTAGCATAATACAGAGAGTTAAAATATTCTAAAGTGAAAATGTCTATGAATTATAATACTGCTAGTGTGTTGGAGGTTGAAGATGGAACCACACAAGATTCACTATACAGTGAAGTGTCAAAGTTGAGATTAAAAGATGCTGTTATTTATTATCAAGGTTTACTGGCTCAAAATAATTTAATTTCATCAGAATCTTCAGCTTCAATTTCCCATGAAGCAATGTTGATGGGTGAAGAAATTTTCCAAAATACTTTGGCCATCCTGGCTGAAAAAATTATTGTGAGTGATGAAGAACTTATTCATGAAAATGAAAGGTGTCAAGAAAGTTATTTTCTGACCAAAAATAATTAAAGTTTCAATTTAAAATATTTTTAAATTTTTAATTTAATTTGGAATAATATTGAAAAAAGCGCAGACAGGATCGAACTGCGGACCTAGCGAATGGTTATCGAGTGCGCTGACATCTAAGCTATCAGAGCACTGATTGCGTGTGGAGTGTTACTGGTATATAAGTTGTGCCCAAAGTTTGAGGGCCATTTCCTCCGAATTGACTGGGCATTGCATTTTTTTAGATTAATGGGTGAACACCCTAATGGTATGCTACTAATATGCCAAGTTTCATCACGAATTGAATTTCCCAAGTCGTGCCCTCTCCTTGTCAGTCAGAAGAAAGAAAATGTAAAAGAAATCAAGATGACAGAAATAGGCGTCAAACAATTTTTTCGCGATAGCGAAAATAGGCTTAACCGACGCCAGATAGGTAATCGCTATCACTTGCCTATGGAAATTGATGTTCAAGACCACAATTTTGGTAATTTGACTGATATGTGTACTTTTTGCAATGCGCTTTATTTCTTAGTTTATAATTTCTTAAACATATTTGTAAGGAACGCCAAGATTTGGCAATCCTACACCGCCAAATATTACGGCAACCCTATTCCACCTGGGAGCGGAAGGCGTCATGTTTGTTGAGATGAGTTTTGGCAGCCGTCGGGTGCAGACGCTGTAAGTGTTTGTGCGGGCCAGATGGGCTTAGCAAGTGGCTGGCTAGAGTTTAGCCAGTAGATATCTTTGAAAAGTTAATATAATTTTTATATTGAAATAACAGCTCAAATGTAACTGAGCTGGTAAGTAATTTGTATCTTCGCATCATCTTGTATATACCTCATCAATTTTTGTGTGATTCATTGTCAGTATCCCATAGAAGAAGTAAATAAATAACTGGGATTAAAACGTCTTTAGTCTTTTATTTGTCTCCATCCCTCACATCAAAGACATCCCACGTCAGGATCGTTTACAATATTCTTATTAGAAACAGATTGAAAATAATTAATATAAATTGCCGAGCACTAGCTATTCGGCAAACCTTTATACTCAATTAATTAATATTAAATCATAATATTAATTAATGAAATATTAAATCATAATATTTCATTATCTTAAGTCTAAAGTGAAATTTCTAACTAAAAAGTATCTTAAGTATTTTAATCGTTAACATATATTAGGTTTTTCTCTTTTATGAGTAGGATTTTACACATACAATATTATTTTAGATTTTTCCATCTAATGTATATAATATGTACATGATATATGTTGGTGGCTTTTATAACTTTTAACTAAATTAATATGGTTAATGACCAGCTGATCGCCAAAGGTGGCTAGTTATGTTTAAAACACCAAGATTAAGTTAACTGTGAAGTAAAATTAAATTCGGAGAATTTTTTAAATTATTTTTTAGGCTTTGTTTTCAACTTTAGTTTTTAGAATGAAAATTTTAGAAAGTCGGCAAAAAATAGTTTTAAAGATTTTTTTTGCATAATTATTAAAGATTTTTAAAATATAGTAAAACATAAATTAATCCCTTTCCTTCCGTTATCTCAAACATAAATCAAAGGGAAAATGAAGACATCTTGCCATCAAAATCTGGCTATCTGTAGGTACTGTCTGTCTGCCAGAGAACTGTCACCGCCATATTGTCGAGTTTACGTATGTTATCGTAGGAAGAATCCATTTCTAGCAGGTAGAAGTTCATTCAAATGTGTTCCCTCGCAAACTGGCGCCAAGAATAAAAAATCCATTCCTCCTATTCGAAATGGATCTTCCATAGCATAACCAGTTGCTACAGCGACCGCCGTAAGCTAAACAATTTGGCGGCGACAGTATATGCCTGTTCATTCGGTTCAGCCAAGAAAGTGTAATTCAAGTGTCCTAAAAATAGGACGCTGGGCGCGAACGAATCTTAGGTTTGCCACCAAAAGTTTTTGTTAGAACTTTAATTAAGGCCAAAAACCTGAAAAAAAAATGCTTCCCAGTTTTTGCTTATAACTCGAAAACTATCAATTTTTAGTATCAATTTAGGTCTATACAACTTTTGCAGCACTGCTTGTTTCTAAGCTAACGAGCCGCCACTGGCCCTGTGACCCATCTACGGCCTAGTTTTCCACCCTTCCTACAACTTATCCCTCGCTGGTTCTAATCCAATCAAAATTACTCTAGCTATTTTGATCACAAGATAACATGGGAAATGCTTGCTGGTTGGCATTCAGTACGAATCTCTGTAAAACAATCTTTCCAGCCACAAGACAATTATAGCAATAAAAATGGTTTTACAGATTTGGATCAATATTTATATACAGTATACTCTCTATTATCCGTGCGAGGATTATCCGGTTTGCGGAGTATCCGTGCTCATTCCGGACACGTAAAAAAATTTAAAAAGAAACATTTTCACACTTATCATGCATGTAAAATCGATGTTGATGTTCGATCGAGAGATTCATTCCTTGAAACTAGTGAGCTGTGACGACAGAGGTTAAAGAATATATTTTTTTCTTCCTCCATGTGCAATCTCTACCGGTTCAAACCCCTAATTTTACGAGAAATGAGTCATCCACCTCCTGCTAGCTCATTCTCCTACGAACACGCTTCATCCTGACGCGTCATTCTTTAACTTCTTCGTTTTCTCTCACTTTCGCATGTGTTCCTTTAGTTTTTGCGTCCTGTTTATCGTCAGTTAGCAGCGTGAAAATTTTTACTTGTAAAAATGAGTGGTGTGAAACGAAAAAGAAACGTTTTAAATGTTAAACAAAAATTAGAAATCCTTCAAAAACTTGATAATGGAGAATCAACTAGTACTGATTCATAAGATGTACTAAATGAGGGTAATACAATTTCTCATTCTGCTGCTCTACAATCTGTGGAAACTTTGTTAGATTATATGGGACAAAGAGGATTTGATTACGGTGACATTTTTGCGGTTCGTAAAATATGTGTCGATATACGACAAGAGATGAACAAACAGCAGAAGCCAAGACGCATTACAGATTATTTTTAAGCAGTAAATGTTAACAGAAAAATTCCTAGTTTGATGTTATACAGCATGCAAATGTAAGTAATTTTAATATTTTTGTACTGATGTTAATTTTTTCCTTAATGAAAAGTAGTTTTCGGATTATCCGTGTTTTTCTATTTCCGTGCGATCCCTCCCGGTGATTAACCCGTATAATCGGGAGTGCACTGTATTTGTAAACTTTGTAATGAGGGACGGTTTGGAGTCTAAGAATCATGATTAGATAAATTGTGGTAAAATTTTCCTGAAGTCGCGTCATAAGAACTATAGCAATAGTTATACTCCTGGACATGACCAAATTGCTAGTAATAATTACTCTTAAAGCATTATAATAAATAAAAACTCATTGAAAAATATATGCTTTAAATTGGATTATTCATAATGGTGTCATGAAATCAAACAAACTACTCACCAATGAGAAAAATACTACTTACGAATTGATTTGAGGAATGACCTCTTGGAAAAAATTGTAGAGTTGGAGCGGAAGCCAGCAGATACCGAATAGAGCAACCACGATGAACAACATGTGAATAACCTGCAAAATAATAATCACTGTGAATTAATTCGATATTTTTAAGTAACAAATGACAACCAACAAATGAAATCAAGCATTGGTTCCAGAGCAACTCGGATCATTAGGGCCAGATTAAGCACGGTAGGACCCTATGGACGAGTTTTCTGTTTAGTTTATTTTGGATTCACAGACCATTTTCGGATAAACCTCCGATTTAAGCAATCGCCAAATAAGTTTGGATACTGTATCAAGTGCCAAATTCGAACCAACTCTATCCTTATTACTCAAAGCTTTTAATTCTGTGTTCTGCGACTTCTTTTAATTCTTTTTTTTATTTAAAATAGCTAAATTCCAAATGGAATTATTGTAATTATTTAAATCGTTTGGTTAAAATGTTAATTGTCATTCAAGGCGGAGAACAACGTTTATGGCAACATTTCACAAAATGAGGCTCTTATTTTAAGGAAACTTTGATATTTACATCAATAGAAGCATCAAATTTAATATTTTCAAAGTATCCTTAATTCCATAACATTAAAAAACTCTGCTCTAAACGTTAATTTGCATTTTCAAATGGAGTGCTGAAATTGTGGAGATTCCCATTGACAAAACATGCACCTTAAGTCGGTAGGTATTGCGGGAGTTCTACATTTCCCCAAATAAATAAAACAGAAAATGCGTCCATATTCAATCCAAAAACAAATATTTTTTATTAATTTTAATTCAATCTCTGTATAAACAGTTTTTAAGAATCAAATACTATGACAAACTGTTATTGAGAGTCACCTTTAAGAGAGATGGTTTCAGTATCTTGCGTATAAAAAATTAATTTAAATAACTTAATAAAACTAACTTAAAATTAATTAAACTAACAAAAATTAATTGAACTAACTTAAAGCAAAATGGTTCAAAATTACAAAGATATTTATTTAATACAGTCTAATAAAAAGTTATCCAATTATTAGACTGTATTAAATAAATATTGTTGATTTGTGTGTCTGTCAACCAACTTTACTTTACACTACGACACACCCTTGCCTCTAGATATAGATATCTCAGGTTCGCAGTTTGGATGGGTGTGCATAGAGAATCTTTATTGATTCCTCAAAAAAAAAGAATACATAGAGTAGATACATGGTAATACATAATTGAGGTTGGAATAAAGACGATATAAGAAAAGAAAATAAACAGTAAATTGATCATAACAACTGAAATTACTTCTAACTACTGTGCTGAGTATAAATATTACAACTGAGTTCCTCAAAAATTAGGATTATAGGATTTTGATTTCCAATATTGCAAACGTTTTACCTTTAGTGGTAAAAAATAGTTCTGGTCAAATTTTAATAGACCATTATGGGACCATATTTAATTTAAATAAACAAAAAATGAACATTTGAAAAACTTTAGTTGAAAACATTGGAAAATAGAGTAATTACAACTATCAATATATTAGTTAAAGTGATAACAAAATTATGATTTACGAAACCTTGTATTAAATCTGCCAACCAAATGCACTACAAATTGGACCAAACTAATCAACAAACGAACTTGAAAATATGACAAAAGTCCTTAGGATAATGTTCTGAAATTTAAACGATATTTAATTTTAATTCGAATAAATTCTAGAACGCGACTCTTGTAAATCAAACGAAAGCACGTAACAAAAGAACCCTGAAAATAATGTTAAAAAAATCTCGAGATCTAAGGGGCCCCCCCTAGGAAGTTGCTCTCTTTGTCTATTTTACAATCTGCCCCTGCGAATCATGAGGAATTTGGTTAATGAGCATAAAGGGTTAAAGAAAGAGAATCTACTGAACCAACATAACCGCGAAACGTTAAGAGTATTAAGAACATGAAAGCTGCAGAAGACCAGCTTTTTTGCAAAAGAATTTCTCCCAATTTGAAAGCATTGCAATTTATGAAAGTCCGATGTTTTGCACCAATTTGCGCCCTTTAAAAAAATGCAAACCATTTGTTACTTTCCAGCATATTTGAAGTGAATTTGCATTTCGCCGATAAATATTTCATTTATATTTCTTTAGAAACAAGTAAACAAGTCGCTTGCATTTTAGAATTGTAGCTTATTTATGATCATTTGCTTTTACTTCTCTAGAGGAACTGACAACGCTTTTACAGAATTTCCGTCCACCCTCTCACTTTTCTTTTAGAATCATGTGGCGTTATATTTGTTCTTTCAGTTAAAATGTTTCAGGTGCGGTTT
>BGPR01016474.1:0-34463 GCA_013235015.1 Araneus ventricosus | reverse complement strand
GGAGAATAATGTTTGCGCATATTATATTGCATAAACAATAATATAAAGCTACACTGTTAGCGTACTATTTCTAACCACGCCCTTTATTACCAGCTAAACTTTTTTTTCTCTTTTGGTAACTGGAGGAAGAAGAAAAGGCGTTTAACGCTTAAAGAAGTGCCATCGCCCAAGCCAAATGAGCCGAATCAAACTAATATAAATTATAATGAAACTTCAGCCGGAATCGAAGACAAAGAACATATTAATGTTTCAAACAAAGAGATTAATGAGTAAGTTTAGTTTTGTGATAGCTATATTTATTTACAACTTTGTATTGTTGTAAATGTTTGATGTGCCGCCTGGAATAGCCTAGGCTTACGGCTTTTAAGAGAAAAAATGTATAAAAGAGAAACAAAATAATAAAAAAAAACTTTCATAAAGGCGAAGTTACTCTGGCCACTAAATTTTTAATTTATAATTTAAGTTTATTTTTATTTGTTAAATATTTGACCATAATATGGTGTTAGTTTTTATTATTCTTTTCATCTCAAAAGGGGAACATTTTTTTACTTGAGAATAAAATCCCCTTTGGACTATATAATACGTGCCCTACCGTAAAAGATTTGTTTTAAACTCGATATTAATGTTCTTTTAGTTATTTTCAGAATGCAAGAATGTGACCAAGCCCCAAAGAAAGCTAGGAAAATTGTGGCAAATCCTATGAAATGGAAGTGCAATGCAAGGAAAATAGCTCACCAAACAGGCAAATTTTACATAAGCAAAAGGGGAAAAAATGTGCCACAAAGAGTGAAAACATTGAAAAACTGTGATTTGCAATGTAAATTTAAATGCGGGGAAACTGTCTCAGACACGGAGCGCTCAGATATTCATGATTCATATTATTCCTAAGGCATTTCCTATACACTGTAAAAAATATCCGTTTTTTTCCCGGACTTTTTCCGTATATTTGACGGTTTAAAGCTGTTTTGTTAACAAAACGGTTTTTCACCGTTTTCCGCTCCAGCCATAAACGGTTTAAAACCGTCAGTTCAAATTCTATTTTTCGTCATACGGTATTGCTTTCCGTACGATATCTTTCCCTTTTCTTAAATGTAATTTTATGCATTCATTTCATGTTTTTAATAGGGTTCCATCTCCGCTGTTGTTTACACATGTTGCAGTAACCTGTTGTCACTCATGAAAGCTAACCTTAAAACACGTGTTCTGGCAGTAGTTGATTTTTGCACCACTAGGTGGCGCCACTAGAGCTATAGTGACTTTAAAACTCAAATAGATTATTTTTACTTCATTTTACGAAGTCTCCGGTGGTCTAGTGGTTAGAGCGACTGCCTTTTATTTCTAAGAACGCGGTTTCGATCCCCGGCTCAGAGGAGTTAGAAGTTTTGTCACCATCTTGCATCGAAATCGTCCAAGTTCAATTAAAAATTATATTAATTAAACTAATTGAAACTAATAATTAAGCCTTGATTAATTAATATTCCTAATTGATAATACACATCAGCACATTTCAACTCAACTCGAACAGAAGGAGAAAAACAACTCAACTCAGTCGATGACGTCACTTACTTCGATGACTTAATTTTTACGGAGAAAACTTGATTTCATACGGTAAAAAACCGTTGTGACTACGGATTTACTTCCTAACTTTTACGGGAAAAACTTGTTTCCTGTATGGTAAAAAACCGTTGTGCCTACGGATTTACTTCATAACTTTTACGGTTTTGCACAACCAACCCAGCTGCCAGTTTAAAACCGTAAATTTTACGGGATTTTTTTTACAGTGTAGGAAAAAGGCGTTTTCTTATTAGCACAACGTGTCGATTGTTAACGGCAAAACCAAAGATATTGAGAACGGAACAACGAGTCGAAGAGGAAGATGATGATTGGATGGAAGATGAAAACGAAGCAGATAATGAGAAGGAAAAAAGAAAAATTAAGTCGTCAAGAAGGAAGTTTTCCTTTAAGTGCTTTTTTTGTGAATGGAGAGAAAATACAGGTATGGAAGTCTTAGGAACTTAGGAACATTATCTATATCGCAAAAGTTAGTATACATTGGACATTCAACTAAAAATGTAGAAACCAACATACCAAATAGTAGAAGTGTACCTAAAGAAGAACCAGTTTTAGTAAGAGAACACATAAAATCCTTCCCCGTAGTGGAAACCCATTACTGCAGGGATCATACAAAAAGAGAATATCTGGGTTCTCACCTCAGTATTGGGAAAATGTATGAATTGTACCTCCAACAGTGTTGCACCGAAAAAATAACTGCAGTTAGAAAATCAATGTATACAGAATTTTTCTCATGGACCTCTCTCACCTTGTATTTCACTCCCCAAAAAGCGACAGATGTGACTTTTGCGAGAAATTCAAAGTGGCGAAACATACTCAAACAATGACGGATGACATTAACTATGAGTATGATGTCATCAAACCTCAAAAATAAACATGCGATAAGTTAGGAATGAGGAAAAGAAAAGCAAAAATTTGCCTGCATTGTTATTTGACTTACAAAATGTAATACCGACTCCACATGTTAATATTAGTTCTTTATTTTACCTGAGAAAATTAAACTTCTACAACTTGACTGCGCACTACACGCCTATTAAACAAGTATATTGTGCCTTGTGGGGTGAAGATTTTTCTGGCCGCGCTGGTAATGATATTGATAGTGCTTTTCACAAAATGCTGACCGTACTAACTGAGGAAAATGACATAACTGAGTTGATAACATAGTCGGATTCGTGTGTTCCACAATACCGAGATTCAATAATTTCAAACTCAGTTCTACATTTTCTCAAGAATAATCCTCAAGTAAAATCAGTAACTATGAAGTACTCTTTACCAGGACATTCATGCGTCCAAGAAGTTGATAGCGTTCACAGTAACATTGGAAAAGCCATGAACAAAACTGACTTCTATTCTCCAATTGGATTAATTAGAATTTTAAAACAAGTCAATCCAAGACACCAATATCATGTCATTCAAATGCGGCCTGATGACTTTAAAGATTTTCAAGGAACAGCAAAGCTCTTAAATTATAAGATTGTGCCATTCACTAGTGCCGCAATTTTAAAATTTTCGAGAACGCTGCACACGATGTATTTCAAAACATCCCACGACAAATTGGAACCTGAAAATTTTGAAAATATCAAGTTTGCTGAGACATCTATAAGAGGCTCGAAAAAACATATTAAACGCAAATGTTCCTCAAAGTTATTTAATGTATATGGATGTGCATTTAAAAAAAAACAGAATTTTATATGGACTTTTCAAAATAATAATGAAAAATATGTAATTATTTTATTTTATTTTCGTTCTATATATGCTCCCTCTGACTGCTGCGTCCTAGGCCATGGCCTAGGCCTAGGTTGGCCTTGAGAGAAATCTGGCCCTGAAGATAAGTATAAAAAACAAAAATGCTACTGAGAAATTAAAAAAAAGTTTTAACACAAAAAGAATACACGACATATCGGAATTCAAAGAAGTCAAATAAAAATGAATATGCAAGCAGAATAACAATTACATTTTTAAAAAGTGTTGAATTGGTCGACTTCTTAAGCAGCTGCGCTTTTAATGGTATACAAATATTCACAGGAAATTAAATATGGATATTGCACTTTCAACTAAAAGTACTGCATAAGCAATACAAGAATAATAAAAATGTTTCATTTCTTCTTATCTTTCATACATTTAACAGATTTTGTAGAATCTCCTTTCTTACACATTTAGATACATCTTACATGAATTGCACATCATTGTGATCTAATAAAACTGTACTACATATCTGTTAAAGCTCTGGAGTCATCAGAATATTCTAGGGTTAGGGATCAGCGCGTCAAATGTTCGATACCATGTATCACCGATAATTCGCGATACATGTGGGTATGGCTGGGCGATGACTAGATTACAGTATCGATATATCGTCTAATATAAATCGATATATCGAGATTTTTTTATTTATTTATTTGAATTGTAAATCGCCTCTAAACACAATGACTAATCAAAATTAATCCAAATGAAAGGAATCATCAGTTTATATCTAGCTTAGTTTTCATTTGAAACAATAAACATATTTTTTGCTTTTCCCTTCAAATAAAATAAAAAAATAATAGTATTAATGTTTTCAATCAGAGGAAAACAATGCTGGAGTAGCAGTTCGCTTAAGAAAAGCTGGCACGTCACAATCTATCATAATATTTAATGAATTCCATCATTCCTTAAAATAATGGATAAATTTTTAAAAATTTAGCTTCAATACTGTTGACATATTAAACATCAGATTCTTTTATCTTTCACAAAAGAAAAAAAAACACAATAATACCGTTATCAAATAAATAATGAATTCAAAGTCTATAGTCATTAAAAATTAATTCACTACTTGAAAGAATCAAACTTTTTTATTTTATTTTCAATTTATGAACGGATAATTTAATATCAATATGCAACTAGAATTTTAGCCCAATTGGTAGTATAGCTGATCACATTTATACGAAATAAAAGTATCTGTTCGGAAGGCTTACAGTGGAAGCATTAAATATATAATTTTAGTCGAAAACAGAAAATAAAACGCTAAATCGTAAAAATAATTTGTTTCAATGTGCAGTAAAACACAGGAAATCCGAACTAATTGGGGCTGACCTTTGTTCGGATTCCGGGAAATTCGGATTATCCGGGAAATTCGGTGAAATACTCTTGATACACCAAATGCAATAGAGTAGAGTATTCACCCTGAGTGTTCTTGTGAAGGCTTACGGAAAGAGCACGTGGCGATTCGCACGTTACAGTTTAAGTTGAGGGTAAAATAAAAAAGGTATCTGAGTTAGTTTGTACTAATTAAAATTCTAAACTAAACTAAAAAATTAAATTACTGTATTCAATCTTAAACCCAATTCGAATACTTCATTTAAGTTAGGAATAAACATTAGCTTTATTTCTGATTCGTAACTGTTATTTTCCCTTCATTTTACGTTATCAGAAAATTTAAGAACGCTCTTCGGATTCGTAGGGTTCGGATTCCCGGGGTTCGTACTGTATTCCAAAATCCAAGGGAAAACTACCGTAAAAGAAAAATTAAAAAAGGGAAAAAAACCCTTTTGCATGACAAATTTATTATTTCTAAAGTAAGCCAACCCAGGGTAATTATTTAGAATTGTTGGCAAGGAATTGCTTTGGCTCTAGATTTGGCGTTAAAATAAAGATGCATCGAAATGGTATCCTTAACTATAGTCCGAGTTAGCTGGACTTTGGCCTCGATGTTAAACAGTTCATTGCATCGAATCGAAATAATGGACCTTATGCACGTGTCGTCATAGTCACGTGACGGTGGGGCGCCGAAAACATCTGATCGGAGTTCGAATAGAATGCATAGCAAGCTAAAATAGCCATTTTTTCAGAAATGATGACAAATAACCATAATCAGTTATTCAATTAATGTGAAATATATTGAAACTCAAATATATTTGAAGAAAATAAACATTCAGAGATAAAGATTTTGTATTGAGAGTTACAAATATAAAAGAAAGCTTCGTCATACGAAGCACATCGTATTTCTGAAGGGATGAAGATCACAACAAACATTCCTAAATCGACGACACTAGAGAAATAATTTATAGCAATAAAATTTTCTGCCAAAATACTTCGTTAAAAGATTGAAGAAAAAAAATTTCATAAAATTTCAGTCGACAACAAATTGAGTTAATAAAAAAGGGCCTGCGATTGTTATGTGTTAAAACTAATATTCTATTATTTTTACCCAAAAAACCTGCTTTTATAGGCAATAATCATAAAATTTAAAAAACTGTCAGAAATATATACTATTAAGGAAAAATTTTAATTTTCTATAAAACAGTATATATTATAAGCGAATTTTACATAAAAAGTATCTATACCAAGTGTTACAAAAAAGCATATAATCAACACAGAAGAAATCAGTTTTTAAAAAAGCAAAAGAAACTATTTCCATATGAAGCAAAAATTAACTTATTTCGAGTTGTGACAATACACAGGAATGCATCGTTGCACTGTCTTATTTCTGTAGCGATAAAGATTAGAAAAATCGTCCTTAATCGACTATGATAGATAAATCAGTTTTATCAATAAAATTTTCTGACGAAATACTTCGCTAAAAAATCGAAGGTAAAAATTTAAATTGATATTTCAGCCGTAAATTTACATGCCGATTATACACAGTAAAGAATAGGTGTTCACTTTGTTTATCCCGCCACAGCTGTTTTTCTATACTCTCGAACCCAAACTGTGCATAAGGTCTATTGATAACAGTTATGAGGATAACCTCTATGGAAGAATTTTCTGTTTTGTTTATTTACATTAAAATGCGTTGACTACGTAATGGACCTTATGCACCCTTTGGGTTCGAGAGTATAAAAAAACAGCTGTGGAGGAATAAACAAAACGATCGGCCTATAAGCGACTCAGAAATAAAAGCAGTTCTCAGTCAGCTGTTTAAGACTGACCAATGGCTGCCTCCGGTAGGTCACGTGTCGGAGTATGTGACGTCACATGCATAAGGTCCATTCAGGTGTAATGCTATGTAAATGGAATCTTCAAAGCGGAAGTCCAAAAGTCTGGCAAATTGAATTGAGTTGGGTTTTGTTTGGGATCTATTGTGGCAAAGGCTGTCATCCCCTAGTATCCGAGAGTTACAGTTAGTAGATATAAAGAGTTTCAGCGACTGAAGAAAACTTGAAGATGGCGCTTAGAAGAGCAAATCGTTGAAAGAGAAATACATTGTATGAGGAAAAAATTTGAAGATTCAGATTGAGTTTCAAGCAGAGGATCCTTCTGTGGGGCAAATACTTCTTGCAGTTTAAAAGAATATGTTCGATAGTGTTTTTTGATTGCTCACGGAGCAAAAGGGGTTATTGTGAAGTCCAAGGGGTCTAGTCTGGTACCCCCGGTTTAGTTGGGAGTTGCGTTGGGTTACGTTGTTTACGGGCGGAACCCAACCCAACCGGGGGTACCAGAATAGACCTCCAAATCTGTGCAAGAGAGCTGGGGTGATGATCATTCGGGTTAAAATGCGAGTAATGATGATATCCTCGAGTCTATTTTTTAGCCATAGTGCAAGGGATAAGATGGAGGGTATGTCTCCCAGGATTTCTAGATATTTGCTATTTCGAAAGTTTTCAATCGGTTTTTGAATAGAAAAATTACTATAGTATGAACAAATAGCTTCCATTGCGATCCACTCAATGTATAGGTCTAACTCCGTGACATTTTTGGCGAGAGAATCCGCCCTTTCATTCCAGGTATTACTTATGTGCCGCGGAGTCCAAACCAGTGCAATTTTTTTATTGAACTTGGCTCTCATTAAAAGTCTTGCAAATAAAGTCAAGGTTTTTAATGTAAGTAAACAAAGCAGAACACTCGTCCATTGAAACCCGTGCGCAGATAGGACAGAAAATTAAAAACTAAATCAAAAATTCAATAGACCTTATGCACAGTTTGGGTTCGAGAGTATAGAAAAACAGCTGTGGCGGGATAAACAAAGCGAACACCTATTCTTTACTGTGTATAATCGGCATGTAAATTGACGACTGAAATATCAATTTAAATTTTTACCTTCGATTTTTTAGCGAAGTATTTCGTCAGAAAATTTTACTGATAAAACTGATTTATCTATCATAGTCGATTACGGACAGTTTTTTGTAATCTTTATCGCTACAGAAATAAGACAGTGCAACGATGCATTCTTGTGTATTGTCACAACTCGAAATAAGTTAATTTTTGCTTCTTATGGAAATAGTTTCTTTTGCTTTTTTAAAAACTGATTTCTTCTGTGTTGATTATATGCTTTTTTGTAACACTTGGTATAGATACTTTTTATGTAAAATTCGCTTATAATATATACTGTTTTATAGAAAATTAAAATTTTTCCTTAATAGTATATATTTCTGACAGTTTTTTTATTTTATGATTATTGCCTATAAAAGCAGGTTTTTTGGGTAAAAATAATAGAATATTAGTTTTAATACATGACAATCGTAGGCCCTCTTTTATTAACTCAGTTTGTTGTCGACTGAAATTTTATTAAATTTTTTTCTTCAATCTTTTAACGAAGTATTTCGGCAGAAAATTTTATTGCTATAAATTATTTCTCTAGTGTCGTCGATTTAGGAATGTTTGTTGTGATCTTCATCCCTTCAGAAATGCGATGTGCTTCGTATGACGAAGTTTTCTTTTATATTTGTAACTCTCAATACAAAATCTTTATCTTTGAATGTTTTTTTTCAAATATATTGGAGTTTCAATATATTTCACATTAATTGAATAACTGATTATGGCTATTTGTCATTATTTCTGAAAAAATGTCTATTTTAGCTTGCTATGTATTCTATTCGAACTCCGATCAGCTGTTTTCGGCGTCCCACCGTCACGTCACTATGACGACACGTGCATAAGGCCCATTAGCTTCAATGTATGTCCGAAGAATCAGAGGGAAATTACGCAGAAAAAAAGGAATAAAGAAAAACATAAAAATAAAAAGAATTTATTATAGCCACAAAAGAAAGCAAACAAATTTCTGTTTGGAAAAATCTTGAGTTCCAAAATTTGGTAATCTATCGCTCGAAATTTGACTTCATATCGAGATCTCATCGGGCAGATTTTTAAGACTTAGAATTCGATATTATATCGATATCAGTCAACTAAGAGTTTAGTTCATATTGCGATGATATTGAATATATCGTTGGGGTTTCATAGTAAGTGAATTGGGCATGATTTAGAGAGAAATTCTCATTCAATCAGCGGAACACCCTATGACTGACTCCTTTACCCTGATGAATGACTACTCGCGTCAAGGCCAAAAGGGCAGAAAAGCAGAATTATTTATGTGCCCCTTTTCATTTTTCATTTTGAATGTTTTATTTGTTTTACTGGCTGTCATGCGTTATATTCATTCCTCTTTTTTTATGCAGTTCTCCAGATAAATATTTTCTTTTCGCCATTTCATTACGTTTGTCTTAAAAAGGAAAGAATCTGTCTAAATTTCTTTATGTAATGCAGCATTCTTCAATAAATGCATGTTACATGCTATTGGTTTTTTTTTTATACATTACTGAAAAAACTGTATTATAGGCTCTTTTTGATTTCTAAACCTATAATTAAAAATATTTTCTTAAGTTGTAGCAGGTAATAAACTAAACCATTAATACTTTAAATTTTCCCTGATTTATTTAAATTTATAAATTATCAGGTCATGCATCTAAATAAAAAAAAAAGCTTATTTTGTCTAGAGTAAAAAATTGAATAATTTTTTATTCAATCGATATATCGATTATTTTTTTATTCAATCGATATATCGATTATTTTTTAAAAATTGACATCGAAAAATCGATATTTTAAAAATATCTATTATTTTCAATAAATCGAAAATCGACACAGCCCTACATGTGGGCCTGGTTCACGTCACATGTATTACTATATGTCAAACACACTTTCGTGTACTTGACGTGTAAGTTGCAGTAGTGTCTTTGCTTTTATCCAACGTGGGTGAAAATTGCAATGCCAACCTCCAACAATACTCATGTATTTTGAAAATCAAACTTCTCTACATAGAGGTTCAAATTGTTTGTAAGCATTATTTTTGTAACTTTACATCTGGCTAAGATGATTCACATATTATTATGGAGTGATGCGTACCTTTTTGGGAAGTGGCTCAAATTTTGTTTATTATTTTTTTAATTCTAGCTTGTGGGTTACTACGTCTGTGATGTCACTTGAAACGGGGGGGGGGACGGTGTGGTAAAAAAGTTACCAATAATTTGGGAATACCAAAAGTTTGTTAATAGAAAATCTTGACATTAAACTCCCCTTCCATTTTTTTTGTTCTCACTTTTAAAATCCTTTTAAAAAGTTACGTTTCCTTTTTGTTTTACACCATTTACTTTTGTAAGTGAAGGTAAAAAAATAAAGGTAAATTTGTAAGCCAACTTTAAATTTTAAATAATTTCTTATATAAATTCGATATTTATGCCGCAATTTTTTAATCTTTTCGATTGTCTTTCCTCTCATTTATGACATAAAAAATAAGGTTATGAAAATCAATGCGCATTTAAAAAGCCTTCGTGGTTCAGTATCTGACCGCGGGCCATAGGTTAGCCACCACTTAGTTACATTATAGTAAATTTGGGAAAGAATTCCGCTCTGTTTTGAATAAAAATAAACTCTTCGTTATTAAGTCTTAAAAGCAATGAATTCAATCGGTTAATCCTCTGACCGGAATATCAGTATCATTATGACCGCTGAAGAGCATGTTCAGTAAACGGGTATTTACAGGATGTTCCGGTTAGAGGGTTAAGGAAAGTGTTAACTAATGTACAGGATGTTTTTCTTAAAAGGTGAGGCCGCGATAGCCTAGTGCTAAGGTGTCGGCCTCGGGGGCAGAGGGTTCCAGGCTCGAAACCCGATTCCACTGAAGATCCGACGTGTATTGGGCCTGTTGTACACTAAATAATACATAGGGGCCAAACGTTCTCCCGCTGGCTTTATGCGGAAGATTGGAAGGTGCCAGACCAGGCGCCACACTCGTCGTTTCAAAATAACGAGGTCCGTCCCAAAATAGCCCTCGTGTTGCTTCAAAATGCGACTTTAATATAACTAAAGCTAAACTTATCTTTAAAAGGATGGAGTATGCAGTTCTTTAGTAGGTACTCTTTATATATTTAGCCAAGATAATTTTAGGAAAACAAGAATGGCAAGCAAGCTCTTACCTGTCTTTGCTCTACATACGAGTTTGCATATTTCTGTGTTTCAGTTCTTAGATGATTTTCTTGTTTCGGGAAAACTCATTAGAAGAAACTATTTACTGGAATTATTCTTTGCAGGCTTAATGTTGGAGTCCTGGCTTCGGGGCCGGAGGATTCAATGCTCGAAACCCGATTCCACTGAAGATTGCCGTGTATGTTGACCCGATGCTCTATAAATCTGATATCGCGGGTCAAACGTCCTCCCCTTGGTGTCATGCGGAAGTTTCGAGAGGGGGTACCAGCTCAGGTGCTATCCTTGTCATCTGATCACGGCTCAAAATTACCACGTGCGTCCCAAAATAGCCTTCGTGTTGCTTCAAAACGGGAAGTTCAATATGTAACTAAATTAAACTTTAGCATTTCCTTTTACTTACACTGTAACTGTGTCCTTGAAATGTATTCGTTCGTTAGCAAGTAATAACAGTCACAGCAATAAATTCTCATTGTTCAAAAATTAAATAAAAAAATTTCTATCTAATATCAGGAGAGAGAATGATTTTCAAATATGGCTTGTTTTGATGATTCAGGACTTTGTTGAAACTGGAAGGGCATAGGAAGTTCGTTATTGGTTTTTCAGGCAAAATCATACTGTTTCAGACATGGCCATGGACACTATGGATTTCCATTCCAACTTTTTGTCCAACATCGTGGCAACTTGCGGATTAAGTATAAGCGAGAACGGAAAGAAGGGATGTTCAGTTTATTTTACAAGGTATGACTTCGGAAGGAACGATGTTCAGTGACATTGTCGGATTTATCATTTCATGCGCAGTGGTCAAATACTCTCCGAAAATTGTTTCCAGAGATAAAATGTTGCCTGGCGATACATTTTGTCTGAATTTGAACTGGAAGAAGATGAGACAATATCAGTCAAAAGATCAAATTTTTCAAGTCTTCATAAAATACAGTTTTGTCATTCATCGTCATATCCCGCTCCTAAACATTGGGAATAGCGATAAGAATCAGTATACTTTCCATGACCATGTAATGCCCATGCATCATTTATTATATGTTATCTTCATTAGGTGATATTAGATTTATTTACTTTCGATTCGTGCTGTTCTTTTATTATTGTTGGTGAAAAGAAAATGTTTGTCAGCTTTGAATTTGCAAACACATTAATTTTCCTTGGAGATTGATATTTTGAAATTCTGCAGTTACTCGCTGTTACTTTGTTTCCTGCTTGTGGATCACTGTCCATTTGCCCAGTTTCATAATATCAATTACCTATTTAAGCTATTTCAGTCATGTTTTTTGTTTTAAAATTATACTGGAAAGAAACAATTTTGCTTCTATAATGTAGATTCTTGTTGAAATAACTAAGTTTTCAAAACAACTAATTCATGTTGTCTTTTTTTAATCTATTTTTTTTTTTCAGGGGTGGGAGAATTTAGAATTTGTTAGGATCTAACTATCAAATTGTTTTTTGAGCTAGAGTTTTAATGTTAGTCGATTTTGTAAATAATATTGTGCTTGTTATTGTGTTTTCATTTCTCATTTTAAACTTTTTTATTGTTTTATCATTGATGCTATTTCATTAATATGATTTTCATTACACATAGATTTAAGCATTTTAATGCCTTTGTGTTTTTCTCTATATTTCAGACGATCTTCTTCATTTATTTTAAATGTACTTGTGAAATTTTAAACTATCATTCATTAAACGTATTTAATAGATAACATGAAATTTTAATGTATTTATTTATTGAATCTGTTGCTTTGTTCAGGTCTATTTAATGTACCCGACGTTGGTGAGACGTCCTTTTTTTCGCACGTTAACAGACAGGAAAGAGTGACGTCTCAATAAACTCATGCAAACATATTCAATTTGAAGAAAAATTTCTCAATAAAATCTTTGATATCTCTTTGTATATGTTTTATCATTTCCACATTAATGTTACCGACTTTAACATTTTCCTGCCGTTTACAAGACTTAGATTGGTCGCCTCAGTTTCCTATGCATTTTTACCTATAACAAGCTGTTTCCCGCTGTTTCCTCCATTATTTCTCTGGTCATTATTTCATAAGAGTAAAAGAGGAATAATACTGTATTATGTAATGATACCTTTTGATCATTCCTCCTTTAGGTATATCTAGTTTCAAAATTACATAAAAAATGTAACCATAGTAAAGGATAAATTGGTTTACTGATAATTTTGAAATAAACATAATATAATGCAAGGTAGTTGTTTGTTAAAGCGGCCACCGAGCTTACTTGGCGACCTTCGGATTTCGCCACGCTCGTAAGTTCAGAGTTCTACAGTTCTGGTAATTTCCGAACGTATTTGTTTAGGACTGTCGTGCTTCTGTTGACCTTTTGGCGAATGAACGTTTTGAGGTGAGAGCTCATTTTGGAATTTTTAAAAACGTAGATTTCTAACATTCAATGAACAAGCGTAGCTACTAGATTCCCGCTTTGATGAAAGCGAAGCCGCGGATATTTAAGTTTAAAAAATTTGCCCGGTACCCACTTCAGATGCCACAGGCACGATTTGTACTTTTCAGATGCCGCAGGCATCGCGTGCGCAAGAGACTAATAATTGCGCACTCAAAACAAATGTTCTCACATCGTCAAACAATCTTCCTCTTAGCGGCATGATTTTATCACCATTTTTGGCGATATATCTCGGTGGCCGCTATACCGTGCGAGTACCTATTGTAATATAATCTTACTTATAAAAGGCAATGTTTGCGTATGTGCGCGCGTGCGCGATGTCCAGACGAATCTATCGCACTTACAGGCATGAAATTTCGCACACAGTTAGTCGTAATGGTGACTCAATGCACCTCGAAGCCGGAATTTTAAAATTTAATCTAGAAATTTTTTTATTTAATGTTTTGTGTTGTTTTAGGTCATTTCTGGCACGTTTACGGCCGTAGTGTCTTTCCTAATGATCTTTGAAAAACAATCCATGCACCATCGGATAGGACGAACAATTTTTGTTCTAATGAAGTTTATTTTGGACGTCTAACGTGATTTCCCGAATTTTAAGCAATTTTTAAAAAATAGTCGGGTTTCGATAAAATTCGGCCGTTTGCGTAAAACGTTCTGGAGCTTTTTTCATCCAAGGCCACGTTCGAAAAGTTCGTAGTTTTTCTTAATTTGGACTGGAAGAAAATGAGACAATATTACCTAACCAAGAGTTAATTTTTCGACTCTTCATAAAGGTTAGGTTTTGTAATTCATCGGGATATCCCGCTCCTAAAGCAATTGGGAGTAGTGCTAAGAACAGAATGCTTTGCATGACCATGTAATGCATATGAGCTATTATATGTTATCTTTCATTAGGTGGTTAGGTTTTATTTACTTTCTGGATTTATGCTGGTTCTTTATTTATAGCTGGTGTGAAAAGAAAATGTTTATTCAGCTTTCAATTTGCAAGTACATTTGAATTTCCTTAGAGATTTGATATATTATAGAAATGCTGAAGTTACTCTCTGTTGCTTTGTTTTCCCTTGTGTACCATTACTATTTTCCATAGTTTCCATAACATTGAATTACCTAGTTGCAATTGTTTTATAAATATACTGGAAAGAAACACATTTTGCTTCTAGAATGGAATTCTTGTTGAAAATAACTAAAGTTTTTAAAAAGAAAACAACCAATTCATGTTGTTCTTTTAAACATACGTGTTTTTTGGGGAATTTATCATATTGCTAGGGATACTAAAGCATAAAATTGCTTCTGAGCTAGAGGTTTTAATTTCATTCATATCAGAAGAATTCAATCCGGAAGGAAATCCATTCTAGGAATCTCTAATATTGTTGATGTTGAATCTGTAATATTGTTGATGTTGAATCTGTAATATTGTTGATGTTGAATGAGTAATTTTTCAAAGTATGTTCCAAATGGTTTGAAAAGCAAGTCTTATATTTTATGTAAAAATATTAATGCGTTTTGCTGTTTTTCACTCCCTTTTAAACCTCAAAATTTTTTATTATTGTATATATCATCGATATTATTTAATAAAAATTGGTTTTCATAATGAAATAGTAAAATTTAATATGTAAAGATTTCGCGCGAATTTTAAATGCATTTGTGTGTTCGCTATATTTAAAGTAGGGCGCTCTTTCGCCATGCGTGTTAAATGGACTCCTTTGTGAATATGAAACGTTTCCTAGCCATCATGCGTAAAATGCGATATAATGGATAACCGTGATCCATTTTCTTTAGTATTTAGATGCTATTTTTAATTCTGTTTCCATTTGAAAAATATTTCATCAATAAAATTCTTTGATATCGTTTATATATAGTTTTAATCTTTTCAGACGCAAATGAATTCTTAATAGAGTATTACTCCTCATTTACGTTCCTATATTTAACGTTTTCACAACACTTTTTATTGGTCCCCTCAGATTTCCTATGCATTTTTACATATGTAAGTGGATTTCCGCTATTTAAACCAGTTTTCCTCTGGTCCCTTGAAAAGTGCAAATGAGTGGTGATACTATTGAGGGTAGTCATAAATTATTGAAACTATTTCAAAAATTAATTAAAAAACCCGATATTGTAGCAACTTCGTTTTCTTCAATGAGAGAGTAGCTCAATTATTTTTTCCGATATGTAACTCGCAGTTACCCTACTCTAAACCAGGGCAATCCAACGCAAGTGTCAAAATGGCTACCATGCAGAAGAAGGCACGTCTCTGGTTCCACGAAAGGAAATCAATTGTAACAGTTCGAAGAATTATTCGTATAAGAGTACTAACATTGTCGGTCCGCAATTGCTATTTAAAAAAAACAGTCCAAATAGTAATATAATGCAATTGATATTCAATCCCAAAATATTATAGTTTTTATAGATTTTCAGTAAAATGCTTTGCCATTAGATAGAGAAACGAGGAGCTCCTTAAATTCTGACCTTTTTCAGAGAATTTATATGCAAATAAATTTGATAGAAAGCATACAGAAAACATAAAAAAATAATAGGGGCATATCGAATTTTTTTATAAGGTTTGGATAGAAATAAATTCAGAAGGCAATATTAAATTTTTACCAGAATTTTTTCGAAATGTCAAAAATAATATTAGAATTAAAACTTCATTTGTCTATATTGAGATACTGCACTATATTTATAAATTATCTCGTAATGAGATGATAATTTCACAGTAATCATAGCTGTATAATTTAACACAAAACAAGCCATTAAGCTTTTTCTTGCAATAATCTTTGAACCTTTTGTGTGACTTTTGGTGGATAATATTGGTGTTGTTAGGTTCACTAAACCATCACCGTAAACAAAATACTTACGTTGGATGCATTGAGTGAGCTGACAGGAACGGAGAAAGTGTCTGCTTTCATACGGAAAATGCACTTCGAAGTCTATAATCAGATGGAAATTAATATACCGAAAATGTAATTTATACTAAAGGCCTTGCTAATTAAAATAGTTAGATATTAAAATACTCACAACCGTTTTTTCTAATATTTTATGTTCATACAGTAAACATTTTGCCAGTTTCCATATTTTAATTTACTTAAATTAACGTAACTTTTGAAGCTATACCAGGACTTATTTGGGACAGACCTCTTAATTTTCAACTGAGATCAGATGAGGAATATACCCGTGTCGACATTTTTCCGTTCTGATTTCAAATCACACCAGGGGGGACGCTAAGCCCCAGCGTATCTCTGATGGAATCTGGTCTCGAACCCTCGAGTCTGAAGGATGAGGGAGGAAAGCTCATCTTAGAAACTTGCAGAAATGTTGTACTGTAACGCAATTCTATCAAATACTTTGTTAGGCCGCGAGGCTTCGGGACCGAAAGGTTTCAGGTTCGAAACCCGATTACTGCAAATCTGTCGTGTATGTGAGCCTGGTGGACGTTGAATCGAATATGGTGGGTCATACCCCATTCCGCTGGTTTGGTGCGGAAGTTTGGAGAGGGGTTGCTAGCTCAGGTGCCATCCTCATCGTCTGATTGCCGTCACAAATTACGAGGTCCGGCCCACATGTTTCTTCCAAACAGAACTTCAAAGTAACTAAACTAAACTAAACATATATTTTGTTTTTAAAGCTTCCATTCTGCATTTAAATAGGGTAAAGGTTGCTGAAGTCTTACCACAGCCTAAGTCGAACCTGTTTCATTCCGACTTTTGTCGAATTAGCAACGCTGACAGCAGTGCGATGACTACTACCATTGGAGAAGTTACTTCCATAATTTTGAACGTATCTTCGATGCGTTACAACCTAACCTTGAAGAAAAATAAGCTTTCGGTAGTTTTCATTCATATTTCATAAGACATAGATAGAACAATAATTATACCAATAACATATTATTTCTTAGGGTATCATTCTGTGCTATTTGCAAAGTTGCTTTTATGCAGTAATGGACGCTCCGATTTAATTCATTCTTTTATGATGCTTACCTAAAATTATACACTATAGTCCAAGACAACTCAAGAATGTTATACGGTGGAAGCTATGGATGGTATTCTTCCGCCAAATGAAATAGTCCTGAAATTATTCTAATGTATTTTAAAAGTAATTGACATATTTCAACAGAATTTTGCTTTAAATAACAAAAACCGATATTCTCTGCAATAAAAATTTATTTTCAAAACGTGTGTTATTTAATTTCTAAAATCTTTTTTTCCCCGCCTTTTGTCGGAAATGACGAGGACCAAGATGACCTTGGGAGCATTCGGGGGAGAAGCTTTTTTTCTCTGTCTCTTCGGAGCTCACATTTGGCGAATAATCCCTCTTGGTGTTGGCAGCATGTAACACAGCATATTATTTTTTGCATTTTATATGTTTGGCTCAATCTGTTTAGCTATAAAAACTAAATGTTAAACTCGAGATTTAATGGATTCATTTGTACGCAAGTTTATCCAAAAAATATTTGCATACAATGAAAAATATTATAAGAGTGCTAAGAAAAATATTTAAAATAGAATATGAAGCTTTCGGTTATGCTGTATAATATAAAACATTCAATGTACATACCTTAACTTCTCAAAACTCCGTATTAGAAGAGTGAAAAAAAAAGTTTTACTGAATATAAAATTTCAGTTGTAATTCGATTATTATTCGAGCGTTATTCATTGTAAATATTTTAGGTTTTTTTATTAAATTTATATATCCTTTATTTCAAGATAACAACATAAAAGCATGGTTGGTGTAATCAATTTTTTTTTTGCATAGAATCTTCTGCTGTATACAATTTTAAATATAGTGCCAAGTGTCTACTATTTGTATTTCTCAGGCTTCCTTTAATTAATAATGCACAAACTATGTACTTAAAAACAATGTAATATTAAAAAATAATCGATCCAAGCAACTTCTCTTTTTTCTTTGAGAACGACACGTTGGCGCACACGAAGCAAAGAAAATCTACTTCTGGCTGTTGGCGAATTCTAATAGGAAGTAACCCCAAAACGCGTAGAAACACCAGCTACGTTATTCATCGGTGCAGCGCCGGAAGTATAGCGTAATCTCTGTTAGTTTCTTGGCCTGTCTTTGAGTAAGGATCTCTTGCTCATCTAAAGATAAATATCATTTATAGAAAGAAAAATATTGTTCCTTAATATGTAATGTTAAAAATGCTTTTCCAAATTTGCACTGTATCGAAAATGTAATTTATCCTAAAGTCCTTGCCAGTTTCCTTATTTTAGTTTACATAAATTAACGTAACTTTTGAAGTTATACTAGGGCTTATTTGGAACAGACCTCTGAATTTTGAACTGAGACAAGATGAAGAGGAATATACCCGAGTCGACATTTAACTGTCCTGATTTCGAAATCACACCATAGGGAGACGCTAAGCACCGACGGATCTTTGATGGAATCGGGTCTCGAACCCTTGAATCTCGAGTCTGAAGGATGAGGTTTAGCCAGCATATTACCGTTAATCGTAGGAATTTGTAGAAAATGACATTCATTGCATTGCAGAAATATGGTACGGTAACGCAATTCTATCATAAACTTTGTCTGGCCACGGGCTCCGGGACCTGAAGGTTCCAGGTTTGAAACCCGAATCCTTCAAATCTGCCATATATTCGAGCCTGTTGGGCGTTGAATTGGATATGGTGGGTCAGACATCCTCCCGCTGGTTTGGTGCGAAAGTTTGGAAAGGGGAGGCTAGCTCAAGTGCCTTCCTCATCGTCTGATTGCCGTAAAAAATTATGAGGTCCGGATCAAATGTTGCTTTCAAACAGAACCTTAAAATAACTAAACTAAATATATATTTTTAAAATCGTTCATTCTTCATTTAACCGTTTCAGAAAAATCGCTGATTAAATATTTCAGTTCAGCTTAAATATTCATTTCGCTAACAATAATAAATACTGCGGATGTTTTCACGATAGGAACATGCATCTATTTAAGACGCAAAAGAAAATTCATATTCGTTTTTGGTAGCGAAAGTTTAGGTTCTGTTGTTACTAATGCCTCTTTGTCTAGCGGCAGCTAGACACCTTCCATGAGCGCACTGACCCCCAAGAAATCGAGAGCAAGCAAAGGATCCGTTTCGAAAGTCTCCCTAGATAGGCGACGACAAGAGAGGATGTGCTCTGGGGACGCACTCGCTACTTCACACTTTGCGCAGACCGGAAAAACTTTGTTACCTTGGCTAAAGGAGAAACTCCTCAGGTGACAGCTAACAAATATAGACAGTGCCGTCTGGTCGGCTCTATCACAGACAAGGCCAATGGAGCCACCAGGACTGCTCCGCTTATACCAATCATGGGATGGAGGGACCCTCCAAGTCTTTTAATCTTTGTGTTTTCTGATGGAATAAATCTCGTCAAATGTTAAGGAGGGGGCTGAACACAAAGGTTCAGCCGTGCCCTGCTTCGCCAAATCGTCAGCAACCTCGTTTCCATAAATATCCACGTGGGAGGGTATCCATGTTTAAGTTCTATCTTCCTCTGGCAAAATCTCGGAATTTGAATCGATGGAGTTGCTTATTAAACGACAATAGCATGAAAGTGATGGTTAGATATCTTCCACTAAATTTTATTTCTTTTTTTAATTCCGTTATATTAGGTTGAATTTCGGCATGAATTGTAATTTTCTCAGACACAATATGCTAAAATAAGTATAGTAAACCAATACTGTAGTATATCGAGAAATAGATTATACTTTTTAGATATCATTTCGGGGGAATACAAGTAAATATCACAATATATCAGTTCTATGACAAAATTTAAATTATCTTCAAAAAATTAAGGATTATTATTTAGCTGCTAGGTTTTAATATTTCCTTCGAAATGTTCTTGCTTTACGGAGGAATTTCTCCTTAGCAGGTATTCAAAGAAAATGGGATGCGCAATTATGATATATTTGGGCAGCTACAGATATTAAATATTGTTATTTTCCACAGTAACTATTAATATAGATTCAAGTATATAACTAAAAATCAAATAGTACGAACTGTACTTTCTGAATTAATTTACAATTTTCATTAAATCCAACCGGAACAAGTATTTTCATGCCGTTTCCAACAATATTGTCCGAAGAAAAAGAATACAAACTCTCTTCAACAAGTTCTTTGCAAGAATAGGTCCATAAAGAAAAAAGTCATTTCAGAACAGAAATACATTTTCTTATAACAAAATACTGATTAACAATTTCTTCATAAAGAAAAAGTTAAAAGATACAATATAACAAAAATTTCAAATTCCTATACAGAGTTGAAATCGTTTAGAAATATTAAATTCTGGTAAATACTAAATAAGTAAATTTAAAAGCATACATTACACTAAATAAGTAGAATTTAAAATTAACATCATGTATATAAATACAGGTGAAACCAACATCAACCAGTACTCAACGTAAAGTGCATTTTTAATTTAATGGTCCTTTAAGTTCAGATGCATTATTTATAGTTTATAGATTTTCATATTCTAAGGTCTAATTTATAGCTATGTCTATTTTCTACAATTTGCTTCAAATTTGCTATCAAGATTAACAGTTACATGAAGTATTTTAAAAATTTGTTTATTATTGGAATCAACTCAAAACATATGAAATGTGTGATTGCAGCATCTGCTAATATTTTTATACGAAATATATAGTATTTTCATTCTTTCTTTATTCATCAATTGTGAATCAGTACATAACCCTCAGTTTCATGGAAATGTAGAAAAGAGGAAGATGGAGCATTCACATGGTAAATAAAATCAACTCTAATTTCTAGTGTAAAATGTAATTTTACTTCTTATTATACAGAACATTATATTCAATACCACATACAGTCAAAATGTTTGTCTAATAGTAAAATACAATAAATTTATTAACTTCGAACAATACATAATATTTCACATCATAAATAAACAATATACCCCTTAAGACAAAATACATGCAAGGTCAATTACATGTAAAAAAATCTCAAGCATTTTTTTGCCTAAATGAGTAAACCTAGAGATACATTGAAATTACACTTCAGGGAAAATGTTCATTAAGTTCATAGATGTGAGGCTTTAAAAGTTAGGTGGGGATTCCACTTTCTTTCGATAAATATTAAACTTATGGTTTATATTTTTAAAAAACACAAGGAAAATATCTAAAATCTTAAATGAAACGTTTTATTCACTTCAAACATACAGGCTGTGTTAAGAATGAATATGATTTTTAATTAGACATGTTCGGAAATCTTTCTTCACCACCATACAAACATAAGATTTTCTCTTTGCGTTATGATAATAATGTCACAGATAATGAAGTGAAAAAAGTATGCTAAAATTTCATGAATAGGGATATGCCTGGTGTGAAACGAAGATATTTTCTTATAAAGACTTATATAACTAGATTTTAACTGCCTTCACATTCTTAGGATTTGGTTTTGTATGAAGATATACTTTGATATAAATAATAATTTCAGTAATGTACTTGCTGCGTACAGTGCAGGCATTTGATGGCTTTTTCTTCTTGAAAGAACAAATTAATGTTTTTAAATCATCTCTTTCGAAAATGTGTTGCTGCATATTTCACAGACATCGTGTTTTTTTCATATATAGTGGGGTAATAATAATAATCACGGGATATGAATCAGTATACTTCACAGATATATGGTTTTCTTTGCGAAGAGATCGGTGATGTTGATGGAAAATTGTATGTGGAAATACACTCTTCAAAAACGTGCTTTGTCTTCTGTATGAAGAGGTGTAATTTTGATTCAAAGTTGATTTCTGAAAAACCATGCTTCGTACTTCACAGAAAAATGGTTTTCTTGGGTATGAGTCCGGTAATGTCGATTTAAATAGATCTAGAGAAAATGACATTGCATACTTCACACACATATGGCTTTTCTTTGTGCAAGGTAATTTGATTTAAATGAGATTTCTGAGAAAATGACTTATTGCAGAGTTCACACACATATGACTTTCTTTTGTGTGCAAGGTAATGTTGTTTAAATTTGATTTCTGAGAAAATGACTTGCACATTTCACACACTGGCTTTTCTTTTGTGTTAAGGTAATGTTGATTTAAATTACATTTGATCGAAAATGACTTTTTTCCAGACTTCACACGCATATGGCTTTTCTTTTGTGTGTAAGGTAATGTTTGTTTAAAGTTGATTTTTGAAAATGACTTATTACACATTTACAATGCGGTTTTCTCCTTGGCAGGTAATGTTGATTAATGTTTAGAGAAAATGATTTATTGCAGACTTCACATACATATGGTTTTCTTTTAGATGAACACGGTAATGTTGATTTAAATGATTTATACAAAAATGTTTACCACATACGTCACAGTCATTTAGCGCGAATGAATTTGATGATGACTTTGTAACAGATCCCTGAAAAATGCTTTGGCATTATTGCACAAGATCTTTCATTTGCTTAGTGGATAATTTTTATTTCATATTGATAAAACAATATATATATCTGCCGTCGAATAATCACCTTTGTAATCACATACGAAAGATTTCAGTTTTTTTCTTAAAATACGAGTTCAAATGGGACTTTAGAATAGATGTCTGAAAGTTATACATTCTAAAACATTTTCTGCTAGCACAAGTCGTAAACTTTTTTACGACGCATAAAAGTGAGTTGTCAATTAAATATTAATAAAAGATTTTTCATCCTTTATTGAGCTGAATAATTCTTTCATTTGGAGAAAAAAATTCGATTTTAGTATTGAACCTTTGTTTCAGTTTTAATTAACTCGCTTAATTTTCAAATCAGAAATCATGTCATTAGAATTGCAGAAAGTAATGAGCCAAATTACTTACAACCTTTGAAGAACTGAATGACACTTACTAAAACTTCGTTTTACTTTGGTATCCCTTTCAAGCCGCAAAATGTCCGATATTGCATGTGAAGACTGACTGTATTTTTCACTGGTTAGATTTAATGTAATTCATTTAGTTTCCAAGCGCATATTATTCCCAATGTCGAAGCAAGGATTGTAAAAACAAAATCGCGAGAAATTATGGAATCCGAGCGGGTAACAGTTAAGAAAAAGGAACGATTGAAGTTGAGTGAAAATTATACTGTATTACACTGCTTGCAAATCAACGGGTCTATTCTCGTACCCCGGTTGGGTTGGGAGACATCACTTTTTCCGCCCGTTAACGATAAGTGCAATTCTGGTACCCGTTTTTCCAACCGCTTGGGATCTCGCTCGGTCGAAAAAAGGACTCCGATTTCTCGCCAGCTCTGTACCTGGCGTAAACGCTATTCGCTAGCGAGAAGTGTTGTTTCGATATCAGAACTAATCAAATTTTCTTTTAAAATAGAGGCTGTTAAGACGTTAATTGTGTTGTGAAAGGGCTTATCGGTATAAATGTAATCCATTTGACCAATCTGAAGAAGAATTTATCCATTACTTTAGATTTTTTAATAGGTAGTTAAATCTTTTATCAGATTTAAATAATTTAATATAATAATTTAATACGACAATCTAAAGTAATTAAATCTTTTACTACTCCATCAAGATAGTCAATAATGATAGTTGATAATTAGTTAAGATCAATTACATTTTAAAGATTTAATTACTTAATATTTTCTTATTAAATTAAATTAGGGTAACATTTTAACATTTTTTTAAACATTGAGTGTGGTATGACTTTCCTCATTCCATATATATCATTATAATTTTTTTTGTTTGGGTTTTAATTCAAAGAAATTTGTCAAATATTTACAAAGTAATTGCAAAATCTGACAATGGAAGAATTTTTCTTGTTCCTTGATAAAGATGTAATTTTTTTAATGTTGTGAAAACTTGCTGAATTTAATAACTTTTTTTCATGTTTTATTTTCTTATGTAATTGGAAAAATAAACAAATGGTTTGTAATAATAATTTATAAGATTTATTCATGTTAAAATAATTGGCATGGAAAAAAGTTTATTACTTTTCCTCTCTCTAGAAAACTGGTAAAATTACATCATTATATTGAGAAAAAAAAGGCTGTAATTTATGTTCTATAAATGTATAATATTATTATAAATGTATATTTTGTAAAAGATAAATGGTTTACCCCCCCCCCTTAACAATGGACTTATGAAAGCAAGAAAGATGCATTATAATGCATCTTATAAGAACAGAAGTTAAATCTTCCCAACTCTTACCCTTGGTGTCTTTTGAAAAGAGGCGATCAACTTTTCCACTTAAAATTTGCGGATATTTTTCAAAATAATCCAACATAATTTCGAATTGGGAAGCAAATGTATGCTTCGCCATAGTTCCTTTGGCTATTCAAAACTCGAACTGAATCTGAAACAAAAACATCTTATGACAATCTCTTAATATGCTGAGCACGCAGCAGAAATATGTCACTTCCTAGCGTAAAGCGAGATGTTCGAAACGACCGAGGTACGAGAATTAGACCCCTTCTTTCGGTCGAGAAAAAGCCATTAACGTCCCGCTGTCGAAAAGCGAAACGCTTCCAACCCAACCGGGGTATGAGAATAGACCCGTTAATGTATAATTATAGGCTAATAGCTTTATCTTCGAATGACCATCAGCTTCCTAAAAAAATGTTTAAAAATCGAAATCGGGACCATGTCCGTTACGGACATCTACATTAAGTATCAATATATTATTGGAGATGGAAAATAGTGACTTGTGAATTTTTGGAAAAGGTAATTAAAAACGTCATCTCACTATTTAAATAGTTTTTTTAGAAACTTCTTTTGTAAAAACTATCCTACTTACTGAGAGAGGTTTTACTACTCTCTTACTGTGAGAGAGGAATGAAATTCAATTGTATCTTTTTTCAAAAGTCTATTATCATGAAATTCAATATCTATCGTCATGATCCAAGGAAAAGCTAAACTCTCGGGTAAAACATAGAAGGAAATTCGATGTCTTTTTGTATTTTTGCTAACACTTTTAATATTGTTCCTTAAGACCGAGTGATTTCATGAAAAATATTTGAGAGAAAGGAAAGAACTTGTATAATTTGTCTGAAAGTACAAATCCCATTAAAATACATCCCTTGGACGGCACGCTTTAAATAATATTTGTAATGTAACTCATTTGTATTTTTAGTTACTATTAGTTATTGCTGATTAAAAACTACTTTTCTTTAGTTTCTTTGCTTACTTCTGTGAGTTAAATGGAGAAGATAGAGATGAAATACCATTTAAATTTCGAATCTGATGAATTAAAATTTCGAATTAAATATCAGATATGATTGAAAGATCCACATTTCTCCCCAAAACAATAGCTTGCTTCGAAATTTTTCATCTCCCATATAGTTTCATCTGTCTAAACAAATAAGACGAAAACTGTTACGGTTAACTATACATGTTAAAATATTTGACTTACATTTACGAAATTTTCCATACCAGCCTCTTCAGGTAAGTTTTGTGTTTAGAAAAGTAGTAAACATATCAATGAACACCATGCCTTAAACAAATGAAAAATTATTGTTTATTTTGAAATCATTTCAAAATTAAGCATTTTTAAATCATTTGAAAATTAAATTAGAATACAGCATAAATTTTAAGGTATTTCTGAAGTTGATAGAACATATCAAATATTCAAAACAACAGCAAAACTCTTTTTTTATTCAAAAAAAATTATGAAAACTAAATTTATGGAGAAAAATTCTCCCAAACGTACAACTGATAAAAATCAAAACTTTTCTATTAAATTAGTTAGAATAAGAAATTAGAACAATGAAGAGTATTCATGTAAACAGGGACTTCAAGAATTAATGTAGACAGGGTTTTCAAGCGAAACTCTTGATTATTAATCGAAAAAGAGTCACCAAAGCCCTGCTTAGGCATCTGGAGTTCAACTGAATGATGATTGTCGCAATAGCAAGTCCTATTATTCAACAGCCACGGCCCAACTCGTCTCACAGGAGGTACGGAAACACCAACCACACACCCCTGCGTCTAACCACCCGAAGGGCGGTTCTACCAGTTTAGATGGATGGGACTCGCAGGAGGTACTTCCCGTCTTCGGAGTGGAGGTAACTCATTACTACACCATTATTGGCCCCAATAAAGGTGCGAGAACCCGCTTACTTATTTGAAGGCCTCTCATCCCCATATTTGAGGTGCCCCTCGTTGGAATCCCTCGGTCATTAAGAGGGATCAGAAGCATTTCACTCATATTTTCCAACTGATGGACGAATTTTCTGTCTTCCATTCCCTAAGAAAGTGTTTCTATTTACAATAGACATTTCACGGTATACTTTTAGTCAAAAGAGTAAAATTCTAACCCTAGTAGCCCAAAGATATTGTACACTAATTTTAAGATATTATGTTTTGTATTTACAAAATTGTGCAATAAATATAATGCAAAAATATCGTAACACCATTTTAGAGAATGCTGTGTATTGGGGAACTACAATTAAATTGGAAAAAAATTCAATATTTAGCATGAAATGATGAATTATAGGCAGATTTAACGCCTAAGATATGCTCAGTTTTCTATGATTTAACCCTTAAGAGCCAGAGTTTAAAAAATTGATTTAAAAATGTTTTTGTCTTTGATTTCTTGAATTAAACATGGTGAAAATAAATTTAAAAATCCTATTTTCTTTTAAATATGGTTTATGACTAAAAATATTTTGTTATCAACCGAAAACACTGGGCTTTATTTAAGAAAAAAAAATTACCTTAAAAATTCTTTAATATTAATCACAGATGAATTTTAATAATTTAAAATACGGATGAGGATTTCACTTTAATATTGTAGATAAAAATATGGTATTCTGAAACAAACAATCAAAGCTTAAAACATGCAGCCTCAAGTGAAAAACGTCAATTTTTTTTATTAGTATTCAGGCTGCCATCTATATGCTGTTAATTGATTTAATAAAATTTTCAATATGTATTCTATTGGCAACAACAGGCATTAGAGCTTCAGTCTTTTTCTCAAAATTTTAGAGGGCAAAATTGGGTACGTTGAAAAACCCCTTATGTCTCGCACCCGTAATATTCGCGTGCATCGAATTATTGCTTTTTTAGGTTTATAAACTAAAATTTAATCATTAATTAACTTTATAATTTGACACAAAAATTAAGTAGAATCCAAAAGCATCTGAAATATTTTTTGCCTTCTTAGATGAATGTAAACGACAGCCCCTTTCCACGGTCCTTTTTCTTTTTTTCCCCCTTTGTCATCTTTTCAGATAGCCAAAAAAAAAAAAAAAAAAGAAAAAAAATCCGATCCTTAAGAGGTTAAATAGGTTAGGAGAATTAATACTTTTCCAGAAAATTATGCTGAATATATCTTTTAACAAAAGTAGTAGAAAGACAGAACGAATCAAAGATAAAATCCTAAATATTGCTTTTAAGTTAGAAATTATTTATCTCAATTTTCCCGCTTCGTCTGACTAGTACAATAATCGTCGTACAACAATTTGTGAATATCGCAATTAGCTCATTTTAACTCTTGAGAATTACAGAAATTTTGTTGAATGGAAACATCTTTATGTCATGTAAAGATAAAATTATACGCAAATATTACATATAGGTTGTCATTGGTGCTCTCAGTTTAGGAAAAGATTAAACTTTCAATCAGTATATATATATTACGGTCAGTGCGGATGATCGGTTATTATGTATAATTACCGGATCTTCAGTCGGTTATTATGCATAATGACAGGTGATTATCTATAATAAACCCAGTGATTATTCATATTAACCGTAACATATAGTGGGAACACGGAGACACTGACACACTTTTATTCTGAAAGCTAAAAAATGATCTTACCAGCGATAATTATTAGAACTAATACTCTACATTTAGGCATTTGTTAATCTAATACAGGATTTCAGTCGAAGTTTGGTCGTTAATGATATGATCAAATATTTATCACAAATTTTTCGTAAAAATGGATTTTTATCAATCTGCCCCATACCAGGTGTACATTGATACACAAGGAAATATCGAAAATAATGATAATTAATAGGTGTGGGATCGAAACAAAATTTGTTTTATCTATAAACTTTGCATTCCAAAACAATGTTTAAGTTTAACAAAGTAACTAACTTTTATTTTAATCAAGATTCAACATTTTGAATGAAACTAGAAAATAAAATAAGCTTCCAAAAATAATTTATCTCTATAAATAATAAAAGGAAAATGGGTGTGTATAGGTTCAAAAATACTTTGGAGGAAGGGAATGTGTACGTTCTTGAAAATTTTAATTAATTAATATTTAAGGGAAATTTTCGCGTAATTCCTTGATGGCTTACGAAAATAATTTAGCACAAAAATAATTTTCACACCATCTGAAAATGCAAAAAATAATCTTTTCGATAATATTAATTAAGTTTAGGTACAATTTTTTCTCCAATTTTTTATAAATTCGTTAAAAATTTTTTAAAATTAATTTACAACAAAACTTCATATTTTTGCAATGAAATCGAACCGTTTTCATTGTTTAAATAAATACTTAATTGCGTGTTTCCCTTAGATAGTTTATTTTTACGTTTTTTGTATTTCTGAAAACGATTCAGCAGAGTAATTGCATCCGAAACATACTTTTCATTTTAGTGTAACTAATAAGGAGGATTTGTTTTTAAATTGTTTATTAGTAGTTTCATCAAGCATAAATGAAATGAAATTACTTAGCTGTCATTATAGGTTCTCTGCAGATATTTAATTTTTATATGCTACATCCTTGCGACATGTGTCAAAATACGCTGACGAGCCAATACATTATGACCATCCCCACATTTTTCAATGAACTCGTCTGGATGACGTGGAGGGCACGTGGTTAAGTGAGAAGGTATTTAACTCCTGCTGGAGAAAGTAAATAAAAATTCTTGCTCTTACTTTTGCGAGTGATGGGAAAGGCTGTTGATCTAAGCGAATTTGATAGAGGGCAGATCGTAATGCGGATCAATTGCACCCTTACATGGCGTTTGTCTTCCCAACTGGAAATGGAATCTTCCAGCAGGGCAATGCCCAATGTCACAAGGCTCGGATTGTGTTGGAGTGGTTCGAAGAGCATACTGATGAATTCCGCTTAATGTCTTGTCTACCTAACTCGCCTCATCTTAATCCGATAGAGCACATTTGGGATGTCATGGAGCGGCAGCTCAGAGCTCAAACACCACCATGTCCGAATATTTCGACTTTGCGTGACCGCTGCTTAGATATTTGGTATAACTTGTCTGCAGTCATGTACCAAAAACTTGTGGCATCTATGCCCAGGCGAGTTGCAGCTCTTTTGAAGGCCAAAGGAGGCGCAACGCGTTATTGAGTAGGTGGTCGTAATGTTTTGGCTCTTCAATGTATGTTTTTGCTGTTAAAATTCGGCCATTCTCGATATCCTATAATTCAAAAAGTAGACGTGGTTCCAATTGTTGAACTGTGCTTTTTACTAAATAATTTCGTAACACATTTTGGAAGTTTATAACTTGGTAACAGACGTTATTTTATCCATATTCACTAAAACGAATGCTAGATAACCAGTTGAATTTGCATCATCGGAGAACTTCATAGCTTTACGTAAAGTCTGTAATATTTTCCATTCTTCCAATATTAAATTGGGAATATCTTAATCCAAAAAGAGAAACAGTTGCGAAAATAAAATTTTTTAACTTTACAAACCATTCTACCATTTAAATTGTCAATTTCTATGGAAATGTAACAAGCTGCATAATTTTTTTGGCCGATTTTCTGAAGACACTTGGTATTCTATCAACTTGGAATTCATAGACTGAATAAATTAGACTGAAATCCAGACAGCGCATCCTTTATTATTAAATTTAACTTAAGGGCGAAGAATCCCAGAGCATTCGTAGAAAAGTGGAGGGGTTGCCGTGGTTTGACAGACGAATTGTATTTCGTTCCTCATCGTGAGGCAGCGGTGGACTAGTGGTAAGGTCTCGGCCTTGCGGCCGGAGGGTTCCATGTTCGAAACCCAATTCCACTGAAGATCAACCGTGTGTGGGGTCTGTCGCGCGCTAAATCCTACGTAGTGGCCAAACGTTCTCCCGTTGGTGTGGCGGGGAAGTTTCGAGAGGGGTGTGCCATTTCGGGTGTCATCCTCGTCATCTGACCGTGGTTCAAAATTGCTAGGTCCGTCCCGAAATAGCCCTCTTGTTGCTTCAAAACGGGACGTTAATATAACCAAACCAATCGTTCCTAATCGTAGTTGAAATAAAGGTTTGCCGTCGGGGCCCATCAGCCTCCACTCCTCCGGAATTGTTCCTTTCCGTTCTCGGTTTTCCTGTCAGGGTGGTGTCTGTCAGCTGCCAGGGAATCCACGATTAATCTCTCAGAGGCACTGCCTCTTCAGAGTTAACCTCATTTTTAAAACTGCTTCATCAATGCTGCAGACATTGTCGGTAACTTTTGTACTATTTTGTTTTGTAAATACCGTCAAGAATCCCTTGTCATTCACATTTTATACTTCTTGTGAGACGAGATTTGTACTTGTACGTGACATAAACACAACAGTAACTTCTAAGAGTAGTGAATTCATTTTGAATTGAATTCATTGTCTAGATAGTGAGTACTTATATTCCCAAAACTTCCAATATATGACGCAAAACAAGCAGTTGCAAGATTAGTGTTTTTATGGTGCAAGAAAGCCTAGGATACCTCATAAGAAATTTGCTCATAAATAGCTGACATTACTGTGTTTACTATTGTCTCTGCCGGACAGCGTGTAAAATGAATTTAAGGCCAAGACAAAGGTTGAGAATCTGGCCAGTTTTACGAGCTATGTGAGCCAACACGAACTACACATTTCGGTTTAGTTTACAGTTGATTTGAAATTGTGGTCCAATACTGTTGAATGATTGTGTATACAGTGCATGTCAAATTTTAAGTACAGCAATAATTTAAAAATAAAATTATTAACCTTGCTAAAAGGATGGTTGCGAGACCATTATTAACAACTTTAGTTTGAACATCGAGAATATTAGTACCATAGCACTAACGGTCTATATATCATCATTGTCTATTTTCTACCCCAATCGCTACACTATTTCTAGTATTATTTGTAGCGTCGGTATAAATTTCACTAAAATTTACATTTTTATTTCCACGAAATATGATTTCTTTAGTTTGATTCCGCAGGCTCATCATTGTCTAATTTATATATTAGTGCCGATATTGGATTTAATTTCATCAATTGAGCATAGGACGTTTTTTTCTTGCATTTAAGATATTATTCGGTACTCTTAAAATTATCAGGAAAGCACAAAAAATATTTATGCCGTTACCAACTACGTCCTGAATCACGTATATTGGGTCTGATGAATTGCATTGAAAAGGTTTATTTTTCTTCTCTCTGGGCGAACTGGTGTAAATATTAGTCAATTACTTCTAAGATATAAACTGTATAATTGGTAACTCATGACGATTCAATGCCAGTTGCAAGTTGGCGCTAGTAGTTTAATTCTTTCTTTCTTGCAATGTCTTGTCATTAGTTCTCATATAAGATTTATAGGTTAATTTCCTAGAATTCTAGTAAAAGAATTACAGTCCACAAAGTAAATAATACGAAAGAGGTCTAAGGCACACTATTGACGATTTTCGGGAAGCTAATTTATAGATCGTTCGAAACGAATCAGATTGCAAAAAGATTTGTATTCAGGTTCGACATGGAGACGGAAAATAACACAACTTTTCCTCACGGCTATTACAGAAGGAATATGCAAATATCACCACCAACTAAGAACGTTTGCCCCCAGATAGATAAATTGCGCAATATTTCACATGCAAATTAAATTTATATCTGTATCTGGCCTCGTATCGTTCTCCTTCAATAAACTGTTCTTTAGTTCTATGCTAGCCCATCCTTATTACCCTTTGCATTAAGTTTCTATGCACCTTTAGAAATAAAATTTAAGAATTCGGTCCAATTATATATTTGAATGATTCTTAATTTGAAAGAATTTTACTGAATCTTTTAGGTGGAGTAATATATATTTCAAGATTTTCTACAAAATTAAATAAGCGGTATCCTCATTTTCGAAATTCAGAAAACTTTTATTCGAAGATATTTGTTTCCATTGTATAGTATTTGTTAAAACTTTTTTTTTTAAAAAAATTCTTATCCCAACCTATCCGAAATTTGAGCATAAATAAGGGTAACATAACGTCTTAGAGTTGTAATATACTGCTTCTTTGGTGTTACAAAAAAAGCTTTAATTCTTTAAATGCCTTTCTCAGACACACAATTACTTTGTCTATAAGATTATTTTGTAACAATTATAGAAATAATCTCAATTATAGAAATAATTTTTTTTCTGTATTCATAGTCTTAAGTGATCAAAAATGCTCCGTGCATTTCTCATTGAAACAGTATTTATTTATCTATAATATCCCCAAAACTATTAACTATCAAAATTTTTACACGTTGACCCCCTTATCACTCAAATACTATCCATACCTACTATCTAATCAGGTGACCCCTTTTCTACTGTAGTTAATAGAGAGCTGAGAAGGGGTCACTTAATTAGATAGATGGTTCGAATCTCAGACATGAGTCGTGGCGGCTAACGTGTTAACTCACACTACTTCACTTTTACTCTTCTAAGTATCATGATGTGGATTATGCACAGATGCAAAATAACATATGTAATAAAATCTCTCGTAACCAGTACGTAGTTAACCTGTAATATCATAAGGCTGCTTTCTAAAGTAAAAAACTTGAAGCCGAAATTTAAGCCTATGAGATTAAAAAAATTATGCAATGGTTTATTGAAGAGGCAGGGGCAGGCTTGGGCGGAAGTAGTCCTTTCTTTTCTCTGCTCTACCCCCTCTTTTTAGTTTTTCTTTTATAGCTTGAACACTACTTAATTTTCCAATTATACATGATACAGCAAATCAAATAATGTATAATTCCTTACAAACGCGTATCTCCCCTTCATATCTGTATAATGTAAGGTTTTTCTTGCAAAGACTTTCCTAAGATCTTTGATCCTGTTGCGTGCCTTTATTGGATAATGTTGATGTCATTAGGTTTATTAAACAATCACTATCACCGTTAAACAAAATAATTGCGTTTGATGCATTGAAAGACCTGACAGGAACGGAAAAAGTTTTTGCATTCAGACGGAAAATGCACTTCAAAAGCTACAATCGGATGAAAGTTAATGTGCGGAAAATGTAATTTATCCTAAAGTCCTTGGCCAATTAAAAGTCCTTACTAGTTTCCTTAATTTAGTTTACTTATATTAACGTAACTTTTGAAGGTATACTAGGGCTTATTTGGGACAGACCTATAATTGAACAGATTAGACAGATTTTGAACTGAGATCATATGAAGAGGATTATACCCGAGTCGACATTTCCCTGTTCTGATTTCCAAATCACACCAAGGAGGACGATAAGCGCTGGCGGATCTTGTATGGAATCGGGTCTCGAACCCTTGAATCTCGAGTCTGAAGGATGAGGTTTAGCCAGAATATTACCGCTCATCATAGGAATTTGCAGAAAATGACATTCAATGCATTGCAGAAATATGGTATTGTAACGCAATTCTATCATAAACTTTGTCTGGCCACGGGGCTCCGGGACCTGAAGGTTCCAGGTTCGAAACCCGAATCCTGCAAATCTGCCATATACGCGAGTCTGGTAGACGTTGAATCGGATAAGGTGGGTCTGACATCCTCCCGCTGGTTTGGTACGGAAGTTTGGAGAGGAGATGCTAGCTCTAGTGCCTTCCTCATCGTCTGATTCCCGTAAAAAATAATGGGGTCCGGCCCAAAGGTTATTTCCAAACAGAACGTTAAAATAACTGAACTAAATTTTTATAATTTATATTTTCATTCTGCATTTAATTATTTTAGAAAAATCGCTGATTAAATATTTCGGTTCTACTTAAATATTAATTTCTCCAACAATACTGAATACTGTGGATGTTCTTCACGATAGCAAAATACACATATTTAAGACACAGAAAAGAAATTCATATATTTGTTCTTGGTAGAGAAAGTTTAAGTTCTATCTTCCTCTTGCAAAATCTCGGAATTTGAATCGGTGGTGTTGCTTATTAAACAATATAATGAAAGCGATGGTTAGACATCTTTCACTAAATTTTACTTCTTTTTTAATTTCGTTATGTTAGCTTGAATTTCGGCCTGAACGGTAATTTTCTAACACACAATATGGTAAAATCAGTTTAGTAAAACAGGATTTTAGGATATCGAAAAATAGGTGATACTTTTTAGATATCATTTCAAGAAAATACAAAAAATTAACACAATATATCATATCCTTGACAAAATATGAATTATCTTCAAAAAATTAAGGATTATTATTTAACTGCTTGGTTTTAATATTTCCTTCGTTATGTTCTTGCTTTTCGGAGGAAATAA
>BGPR01016473.1:10275-34463 GCA_013235015.1 Araneus ventricosus | reverse complement strand
AAAAAAGAAGTACCCGTTAGTCATAAATATTATTTAAATCCAGGAATAAAACTGCTCATAAAAGTGGGCGCGAGAAAGCAAATGAGCTCGCAGCGATAATTCCAAAACAAATATTTCACGAACTGTGCTCTTATTTGTATCGTGGAGTGAAACAAAAGCCAGCGACATGCGCGTTACTTTATATTCCGAAAGAAAAACCTTCTTCTGGCTTCTTGCCTTTTATCTGGCCTGTTTCAGGTTTTTCAAACTTTTATATTCTGCGCGGGAAGGGGTGGGGAGTGGATCTTGCTTTGCATAGATGGGCTGAAAATGCATTCCGTGACTTAAATATAAAGAAGTGCACAAATAAGAACTCTGGACAACAGCATGGGACATTTTCTTTGTGGAAATTTAAAACAAAGTAATGCTCAAATCACTAGTAGTCTTTGCTAACAGCTATGAAAAGTATTAAACAACTCACGATGCTAGTGTTTTGAAATTAATGAGCTTTAAGAACATGAGGGATGAGTTTGTAATGGATTTATAAGTTACACTAGGGCTATATTTGGACGAATTTTTAAAATTTTCAATCATGGCCAGATGGCGAGATCGATGTCTGACCCGACACTCCACTTTCGAAACTTCCACGCTGTATCAACGTCGAGTTATCTGATCCGTGACTGCAATTTTACGTGAACCAGGTACACAAACATGGCGGATCTTCTATGAAATTGGGTCTCGAACCCGTGACCCTTTTAAAACATCCGGAGACTAGTTTCAAGTGATTTAAGTGAGAAAAGTTTACAATAATGTTTTTTTTCCTACGATTGGTGTATCACGAGCATATTTTTTTTAAATTTTTCCATATCCCGAAAACTAACATTTTTCTTATAATTCATCCGAAAAAGATATTTTCATTTTCCTCATTCAGCGCAGATTTAAACGCAAATAAACGTCCATGATTTATTTCTGCGCTTCCTTCCATTAGATAAATACAAAATTTATTAAAAATTGCTAAAAATGAAGGTAATCTAATTCTATTTCGCCTTATTTTTAAAGAAGAGTTTAAAATTTTCTAAAAAATGTTAATTCGCAGCAAGACGGCTATAGCCTTCAATAGTTATCATCTGAAAAAAAAACTAAATAAATTTTATTCTGTAATATATATTTTGTTTTATAGTTTTTGCTAAATCGAGAAGAGCCAAGTTGAACCAATTCGACTTTTGAAACTGGGAATACAGCATTACATGACACATTGTGAATTAAAATAAATAACAACAATTCTTCTCAGATATTTACTGACGAATTTCTTATTTATCTCAACATCAAATATTTCCTTTTAACTTTGCCTGTTAATTACTCAAATATCTATCAGTCATAATGTACAATTTAGAGTATAGCGTATATTGTTGTACGAAGAACAGATTAAACACCGGCTGTAAATATGCCTTGTCAGTTGCCCATTTTCGACGCGTTTCAGGTAGTAACAGTGTGGGAACAGTGTCGACTCTTAATATTATGTGCCCTGTGTGCATTTTCGTAGTAAATCATTGTAGTTTCCTTGTAAATGATTGTGAGTATGTCTTGTGAGTTGCTCCTTTTCGACATGTTTCGGGTAATAAAAGTGTCGGAACAGTTTCTATTCCTAATATTAATGTGCCCAAGTTCTTTTCGTAATAAATCGATGCTTATCTACAACTTTGTAATTCATTATTTTCCTGTATTTGATATAGTTTTAGAGATTGGCACGTTGACTCTTGATTTTACAGACAGAAGGCACTGTAATTAATTGTAATCAATCTCTTAGACACTAGTTTATATTATAGATGTCGGCGTTTTAAAAGTTCAAGACGTGAGAAACAACTTTATTGGACATACGTGCATACGAGATATGTTTCTGAATGATTGAAAAACACTTTCCTAAACTCTTCTTAATATCTCTCAGGAAAACGCAAATTTATTAATTCTCCATTAGATATCCGAAACATAAATTTATCTCTCAATGCCGTTCACTATTATCTTCAATTACTAGCTAAACACGCATTTCTTTCTCAGTCTTTACAATAGGCAGTTAAGTATCTGCAACTGCATTTTTCTGCTATATTTAATTTCGGTACACACTTCATCTAGAAGGAAGCAAGTCGCCCGCATCACGATACGATTTGTATCGAGCACATCCGAAAATGCGAAATCAAAATCAAAGCAAACAAAGCATTTGCCCTCATCTCTTGAGGCATGGCTTCGTTTTCCTCTGGAAGATTTCCTCGAGTTTTCTCAGGTGTTCCGCCAGAGACTCATAGAATTTATGATTTCGGAGTACATTTTAACGCGGAATTTCATCGTTTTCGCCCTGAGGAAAAGAAATTTGAATTCAAGATTTCGATAAGGATAATTGCTTTCTCGAAAACATTAATATATTTTCGAGAAGGGCGTCACGGCGCTTAATAGAGAGTCTTATAGGAAATCTCTCTTCTTAATGTTTTCGTGGATGTTGAATATTAAAGTTGGCATTTCGTGTTTGGCCTTGTGTCTACCTGATCTCGCCTTTGAAGGCAAAATAAATCGGAAATTACAACTACTAGGGTCTCTGTTTAATAAACATGAACGTGAAATTTATTCATCTCAGACTTATTGATCTAGCAGGAAGTTTTAGTTCGGTGTAAGGAAGAACGTTTGATTTGAGTATATGAAAATATTAAAATGAAAATAGGAAAAATCAAACCTATTATGTTTTTCACTAAAGGTAAAATCATAATGAATTTAAATTTAACATTATCACATTATTAAAATGTATATTTTGTTGTCAACAATAATGCCATCATTTTGAATAGTAAAATAATATACAAATTATAAGTAATACATAGTTATTTATGAAATGCAATTTGGGATTCTGTTTACTAGATTTTTGTCTTTTGAAAGGAAACACATCGAGCATTGCAACGACAGCGGTATATCTGTTTAATAAACATGAAATATATGAAATTTATTCATTTCGTATTCATCAATAAAGTAAGAATTCTGTAATTTTTATTTCTCATGAGATCATATGAATATAATCAACATTAGAAACATTGAAATTGTATAAAATTCAACTTCAAATATGGACACCATTCTTAATAATAAACCTAAAAACATTTTTGAAAAACTCTTTTATTAGGGTATTGAAAAGGAAAAATAATTTTTTCATCAAATATCTGGATGCGAAAAAATAGAAATGCTCTGAGTAAATTGGAATTTTAGTCACATTAATCATGTATTTTCATTTTTATATCACGTGTGTAAGATTATTTTGCATCTTAATATTTACACTCTTTATATCCTTCTCCTATTGTTCACCGGTTACGTTTGCCATTATGCAAGCCTGATAGTATAGTTAAATAGCATAAAAATAATATGTTTAAGACACAGGTTACTTCTCACGTCCAGGACGAATATGTCTCGGAATATAATAATTCCTGCACCCGACAGATGGCGCTAATTCGCCTGTGTGGTATCTCGCTGCAATGACTAAGGAATGCAATTAAAAGCGTAATAGTTTAACAAGAGAAAAAATTAAACTTTGTATTAAACAGAATGGCGCAAAAATGCAGCAACTTCCAATAAAATACTTTAATATATACAAAAAATACAGAAGAACCAGAAGAAATAGACAATAGTAATAACAATATATATACCTTTAGCGCGCAACGCAGCAGAATCCTGTGATTGTATTAACAATACTGTTATAATAAACTAACCAATTAAGATACAATCAAACAACAAATATAATACTGCAATAAAAATTATAACACATTAAGATTAAACAAATAAAATAGAAGAAAACAAATGAAAGAGAACTCGAATGACGAACTTTTTCAAAGTGTCACTCGCCATCGGAGTTCTAAAACGAATAAATTTTCTGTCGAGGGAACGACTTAATAGTCAAATAATATTCCCTATGTGGCCTGAATTTATCCAATAATTGAAATAATTCAGGAAAAACCTTTCTTAAACAAGAAAAGCTTCAGCAAGTCATTTTTAATAAATCCAATAGATAAAAAGAAGATAAAAATAGCATTACCTTCTGCCAAATATACCAGTAAGAACAATGCCATCGAAGCATATCAGAAACAAAGGATTTTAAGTCTAGAAGCTAGCAAACCTAGCTCCATCTATTGAGAGAAATTCGAATTAAATTAACAGAAACTTAGAAGCTCTTAAATCCTTTTTTAATTAAGTCATTATAGTTAAAGAAATTACTTGGGTAGCCGTTTTCTTTTAAATTATTACTTAAATTATCAAAAGCTCGGACGAAAGATGAATGGTTATTACAAATATTTTTAATTCTATTAATTTGAGAATAAATAGTGTTTTTTTAATATTTTAACGTTAAGATTAGTTTGAAAGTCGCAAACTATAATAACCTTGAAATCGAAGTCGTTTCTTCTATCATAAATGCCTGCAGAGACATCTGAATTCAAAATTTCAATTTCCAAATTCAAAATATTGCATTTGTTAATCTCATTATTCGATTTGTTAAATTTAAGCTCTTCTGGATAGCAATTAAATATAGATTCAAAGTCATTAAAATTAAACTCAATCAGATCATCAATGAAACGATAACCGTAAATAAGTTCATTCTTAATAAGTTCTCTTTCGAATGAATGGAGAAATACATTAGCCAATGCGCTAGAGAAACAACTACAAACAAGAATGCCACAAGACTACTTATAACAGTCAATTCCAGTAAAGAGATAATTTTCACAAATATTAACATTGCAAATTTCTAATTATTTATTTTTATCTATTATATCAGTATTAAGGTATAAATCATATAAATTTAAGAAAGCTACAATTAGTTTTTTTATATGGGAGGCTAGTAAATAAATTCTCAAAATCAAATGTGTTAATGTTATATATTTTCTTTTCTTTAAGAAAATTCAAAATTTCAATGTTATTGACATTAATTAAGTTCTCTTCTTTGATTTTATCTAAAAGAACATCGTGTCAAACTGTCACTGAAAAATGGAACATTATGCTTGTTTCTAATCAAAACTGGTCTTGCAGACTGGAAATGTAAAACTCAATATGTGCCATATTGCAAATTTTTCAGGAGAGGGAACAATAAGTTTCAGACCAATTTTGGCACTTACTACATTTTCCAAGTCAGTGGGACTAAACAGCTGATAAAGTGTTAAAGGCCGCGATGATTATCATGGCACTTGCTACATTTTCCAGAACATTCATCACGGTATTTTTGTCCCTGACGACATCTAGGAACGCTACTTAGTGACAACTACTTAGAATGTGTTGGATAGTTCCATCGTTCCCCAGATTAAAAACCTTGGTTGAACTACGTTCTGATGTAGAAAAAAATGGCACTTATTGCATTTTCTATTTCCAATATTCAATCCCATGAGTACATTAACTCTGAAAAGAACTTTTTTTTAAAATGAAAGGATGTGATAAATGGAGAAATCTAAGCAAGCTGGAAACTGGAAAACATGAAAGCACTGTTGGCTTTGCATTTCTTACAAATTCTGGTATACATTTTGTCCCTGTTTAGTAAAAGGCCTTGAAGTGCCTGCTGGCAAATTGAGAATAGCCTTCCACTCGATTATTATGAAATCAATGTCCATACTTTATTTACTCTTCATTTTTTGGGAGAAGATATTTCCATGAAGAGAAAAGAATTGCATCTAACTTAACAGAAATAGCCTGGCCTGATTATCAGAAACAAATGAGATTTTCAAACTTGTAGAGATTTTTATTGATGCTTATGAATAAAGTTCATAAAAAATTTCATTAGATACATTATCAACGACTTTATATGGAAGTATGTAGATATTTTTTGCAAATTTTGCAATTAAAATATGAATAAAAGTAAGTGAATTAAATTTATCTATTTTGTTAAATAGATTAATAATTTATTTGGTTAAATTAATCTGCATGTAAATTTAGATAAATCTATATAACTTAGCTGGTAATTTATTAGCTTCTATAGGTAGAAAAACTTTTAATGCCATAAGAGCTATAACTCAGTGCAATAAATCAATGATACTATTTTTTGGATTTATATTTTTTTGAGATGAAACTTCCTATTCTAACTTATATACATTGAATAAAAAGAGATTATTTAATATAATTTCCTACCAGGATGATGATAGTAGACAAAAGATACATATTTGAAGTTATATCCAATGAAAAAATTCAACTGTAAAAAAGATTTCTAGCATTTAGGAAGTGAGATGAAGTCTCCAAAACCCAAATTAAAAGGAGAAATAATAATAAAATATGGTGAACTTAGCACAAATTTGTAGGACTTTCAACTGAGAAATGAGAGCAAGCAAATATTATGCTTTTTTAATGATTCCCACTGGAGAAGCATTATTTTTTATTACTTTCCTTTGCAAGTTAAAATTAATTAATTTGTTGAAAGTAAGATAAGCTTATTACGTTTTCATTTATCAGATTGAAAATGAGAAGAAATCATTTATTTATTAGCTTAGAGTGAAGATTACATATTTATATTTTATTAGTAATTAGAAACGCAAGTAAAAAATTTCAATATTAACGCTGTCAAGTAAAATAATCATTAACAAACACTCTATCTTCTGATATTTCATTAATACAGGTAGCTAACTTGATTTTTCTTTTAATGATAATTCTGTCTAATAAATTAATATTTACAAATCGTTCAATTAATAATATTCTTAATCACTACATTAAAAAATAATCAAACTTTTTAAACATTTTTCTTTGAATCATGTTTAAAATTAACTAATGCAATAAACTTCAGAGCATTTTTGAAGATCTATATAAATTATCTTTTTACTGAAACTTCAAAATTATATGCTACAGTTCTTATTAGGAAATTAAAAACAGGCCTCTAAAATTTCAATTAATTTGCATATTCAACTCTACTTCAATTAGTCTGATTAATGAAGTTGAATGTTGTTCTTAAATTCCAGAAAAATAACTCAATGGTTTGATATATCACTAAAAATAAAATGTTTCGTGAGCAAAATTTGAAATATTCTGATAATTAAGTTTATTATATTTCAAAAATTTCGTTACTTTTTAGTCTTATGATCATCTATAGTTGATGAGGAAAATAAAAATTATTTTCATATCAATAGAAAAGTTTTTTCAACTTCTATTCAGATTCAATTAGATTGTTGATAAAAACCAATATACACATTTTCATGTCTGAGATTAAACATTATTATTTTGTTGCAATTTAAATTAATTCCATACTTTATGAAACAAATTTACTAAATGTTTATTACATAAATGTCTCATCTGGTAGAATCAGGTTGACTTAATGAAATATTTTGCACAACTTTATTTCTGTAGAAAATTTTGAATGATTGAAATAAATTGTCTTTTGAAATGTTACATCATTCAATTAACCCGTTCAGGACCATCATCGCATGTATGTGATCGCTCTTTCCGTGCCCTGCAGCCCATCATCACATATATGTGATCGCAACTTAAACGTTTTATTTGAATTTTTAAATGGCACTAGATGGCGGTAAAAACCGTTACTTCTTCGAATAATGTTGCATTTGAGTGTTGACTTTCAGTATGTACTTTCGGTCTCGGTTTTTTTTTTTTTTTTGGTATCAGGGCCATTTGATTATGTAGACAACAGCTCGTGTTCTGTTCTTTGGAGAGGATTGCGAAATTAAAGAGCTCTGATTTATTTTACGTGGGATTTTTTAAATATTTGGATGGCATGATGGAAAGATGAAATGCTTATTGAATAGGGTTGTAGTAGAAATTATCGTTTGCAGTTTGGAGTTTGTTAGATAGTATTTTGGGGTAAATTTTATTTTATTTCAATTGCTTTTTGTAAGTATCATGAAACTTTAATTACATTATATTCGGATATACTATCAATGATAATAAATTGTAAAATGCAGCGTATTTACTTACAGTAATGATTTTATATGAATTTTTAAATTAAATTAGACTTAACTGCAAAATGCTCGTCCCAAGTATACATGATCATGGAGGCAAGTCTTCGGGCGAGGCTTTTTCTAATTTCTCTGGTCCTGAGCGGAGTCTGTGACAGAGTACTGTTAAGACTAAAATATTTTTTTTCACAGACTCTAATTTTGAAGTGCATATATTTCTAAGTATCATTCTCTCTAGACGAAGAGCCGGTTTAGCTTTATCTAAATTTAAACTTGCAACTCTCCATCGAGGACACATAAATTTTATTTTTGTTCCTTTAAACTAGGCTAATTTCCAAATGCATATTGTCATTGTTAACACAGACTTAAAATGAATATAAAACTTAAAGATTTTAAATTTAAAACTGGAGATTTGTATAGCAGATATATAGAATTTGATTTACAAACCCTTGAGACGTGGCTCCCACATGCATATCTATCAGTTTAATTAAAATATTGAATTGAATAGCATTAATTGTTTCAGATTTCTGTTGAAAACTTAGAATAATTTTCATTGAAACTTTTAAATAATGCATTTGTTTTTATCCTAAGCTGCAAAACTCCAAGATAGTATACGGAATTTAATGCCAATAAGCTGAAAACCAATAAAAAAAATGCGAAAAATTTGCATTTTCAACTTTCTTTCCAAAAATGGTTTAGTCTTTTTTTCGGAGGGTGGTGGTGTAAATACTTAGAAAAGTGTATACTGTCTTACCCGCACGAGAGAAACCCTAGACACCAGACATTCCTGTGGCGATCGTTATGGAAACGGGATATTCCAATGCATTTTGGGGAATGAAGGAAAAGGCTTTATTTCGTTTGGCGCGGATAGAACCGGCGGAAGTCTCATTTCGCATTGTATTTCGGACGAAAACGAATTCCTTGCCTAACGAAGTGCGCTTAGTTTGCCAATTGTTGCGGTTGATTTTATAACCGTTTCCCTCCTTTCTTCGACTCGTCTACTTGAGGTAAACCTTCTCAGGGTTTTTCTCCTGTCGGTAGGACAGTACACAAATTAATAAAGAAGGATTATTGATATGAACGTTATAACAATAACTAGTTTTATCACCTAAATTAACACCTACAATACCTAAATTTCTCATTAAAATATGGTTTAGCTTCGTGAAAAAGAAAGAAATATATGAGGGAGCTGCACGCCAATTATGTCACAATGTCTATGATGTTTAAATTTTTCTTTTCAAGCAAATGTTAAGGAAACAGTGTGTTTTAAAATAAAATCAGTATGCTATGGCAGAGAGTTGGTATAAAATCCTATCCAATGATACCGTAAAACGGGGTTACTTTGCAACGCTTTTCGTGATTTCCGAGAGAATTTCGAGATTAGTTACATGTATTTCTCTAAAAGAAAAGCTTTTCTAATTTTTTCCTCATTGAGGGATTATTAGGGAAACATTTTGCAGCAAAATTTGGATCATTCAGTGATTTAATAATTTATTATGATTTTTCGAAATTTTGGTGTAAAGTTTCCTCATAGGTGGATATACTTTGCACTGGTTAATTTCTTTTACAGTATATCACAAAAATAAATTCTCTGGATGCAATTCTAGATATATTTATTGATAGCCTGGGTGGAAATATACAAGAAAAATAAATTTTATAAACGCCTGATTATAATTAACAGTTTTACGTCATTGCATTGCAGGAGGGCGTTTTAGAAATCCCTTTATCCAATTATTTCCAGGTGTATTGTTAATATATCTATTTACTAAAGCACCTTCTTAATAAGATAAGCATTTATTATCATTTTAAGATCTATACTATTTACAGGAAAACCGAATTCACTGAATTGGACTACACATTGCAACGGTCATTTCCTTCTCATTGGAGATAGCCAGGGGATTTCCATGCTTAGTTATATGAATTAGCTTTCTTTTGTAATAAACTGTTCACTTGAGGTACCAAAAAAAGTTTATGTGTCTTTAAAAATACCCTAAGCTCGTGAAATCGCGTTAAATCAAGCTTCTAAGGTCTCTGGAGAGAAATCCATATGCTTACAAGTCCCAAACTTCCTTCTATACACCCTGGACATTGTTTTTATTATTATTTAATACGAAAATAAATTAAAAACCATCTGTTGCTGTTTATCACGAATTTTCATGGTGTATAGAATCCCTCCTTTTCGGTGCAAAGTTACCCGAGGTTCGAAAAAAATCAATTACAGTTTAATTAATAAATATAATTGGCATTCAAAGCAACAAAACTAAAGTTAGGCTTATTATCTTTCACATTCAAATGCACTTGTCTTCAGAAGTGTCATACTTTCCTCAGCAGAGACAGATTTTTCAGCACCAAAATTTTCGCTGAAAAATTGGCTCGTTTGTCTTTTCCTTCTGGAACCTCCTGAATGACTGTTATATACATTTAAGGAATTATATACACTAGTCAGCATTCCCAGGAAGATAGAAAAAATCTCAATCCCATACCCTTAATCAGTTGATCCCTATTTCACTTTTCACACAAATTTTACACTGGTGCAAAGTTACCTCCACGAGTGCAATGTGACCCCGTTTTACGGTACCTTATTCATCGCTGTGGACTTTGTGTTACTTGAAAAAAAAGGGATGTTAACAACAAATACAATACAGGATGGTCATAAATGTTGGACCCATTTCAAAAATTAATAAGAAAAATCTAATAATGTAACAACTGCATTTTTATAATTGAAGGAGCAAATAAAAGAGTTTTTTTTTCTGCAGATAGGACCATTGTGTACCATTACGAAATTCTAAATTTGCTACAGCGAGAGATTTCCATACGCAATGGCTACCGAGCATCGGAAGTCGATGCGCGTTTTCTAGTTTTATTTTTTATTTTTTCTTGAATATCTCGAAATCTTTTCAGTTTTCGAATTACAATTGATTTAACAAATTAAAGAACATGAAATTCCCTACAAATAAAGGCATTTATTTTTTTAGCTTTAATAGTTTCGCAGATAATGGCTCTCAAAAGTAGAGGATCTCCAATAATTTGCGACCACCTAAACCACCGAAACGGCGCGTTACCTATCTGACAAAAAAGAACTTTTTAAAATGCTCTCTCATTTAAAAAAGACCCGTAGTTGCAACATTATTATTTTGTTTTATTTTTGAAATGGGACCAGTAATTTCTTCTCACCCTGTGTATAGTGTGTTTTTCTGTGATGAATGTTATAAGAACATTATACATAGAGAAGACATAAAATGTTTTTCCAAAATTTCATTACATGATATAGTGGTACATTGCCTGTCAATTACCAGTTTCTATAAATTAAAAATGAAGATTTTAAATTCATATGGTTTCGGTTAATTCCAATGCTCTTATAATAATAAGTTAGAGTAAACTGAAATGACAAACCTACAAAAATGGTTATGAAATGAAATCTAAACGGTTTCATAAGGAACAGAATTTTTTATACAGAAAAAATTCCACTTTTCGAAAGCTTTTTATAGTATTGCAATAATTTAAATTAATTAATTTTCTATAACATTGTTCCAGTGCATTTTTTTTGGTAACTTTATTAATAAATAGGTATATTTGGTTTGTTAATACAAGGAGTGAAATTTGCGCATGATATATGTGTGCAATATTGTACTTTGATTGGTATAATATTATAAATATAGATTTCTAAGATAGTGTATTTATGGGGACAAAGAAAGTACCTCCTTAAGAGACCAAGTATGATGTCTTGTGTCCCTGTAAACAATATTGTCTTCAAAATGAATGGAAGGATTGGATAAACCTTTAATGACTACGATAAAAACTTGCTTTAGTTGTGTTTTTTTCTTGTAGGTAGGGGACGCGAGATCTAGTGTTCAGATTAAAGTGGAAATGATAAATTATAATGAAAAAATAAATTTTTTTCGGAAAGGCATTAATGTATATAAAATTATAAAGAAATTGATTAAGGAGTGAAAATAAGTTAGAGAAAATAATTAAAGCAGAATTGGAAATGGTCACGAAATTAATAAGCCACTAAATCTGTATCTGAAAGGCAAGCTATTTGATTTATTGTTTTAATTTCATTTTCATTATGCCAACCGAATCTTCGGTTGGGAAAACTGTGGTAGCTATAGGTCTAAATCAGGCGTTCCCAAAGTTTTTACCCTCGCATACCCTTTGATTAGTCTTTTTATTTTCGCGTACCTCCTCCTGTCATACCACTCATACCGCCGCCAATGCATAGGTCGAAAATGCTTTAATATATGCATATGTCGAAAATTATTTTTCCTCAAGAAACAAAATTCTGTAAATTTTTTAATCCTGTATGTTTCCTTATGTCCGACTATCCGCCTATGCAGAGAAGACTTTATCAATGTTATTAAGGTTTTAGGTAGGCTTAAGAGAACTTTTTGAAGTACTTATTTTTGATTTTGCATTTTATTCCATTTTTGCAATAGTATTAGTTCAACGCCAGAACAAATGAAATCAGCATTCTATTAATTTCACATTAACTTATTCGAATAGCTAAAATTTACACTTCGTAATAATGAACTATCCAAGTGGAAGCACATTTTAATGCGATCCTTGAGCTTGTCTCTTGGAGTTGATTTTTATAAAATTGTGCTCAAATGAAGGCAGAGATAATCTTATGATGAGCTGCCTCAAGCTTATTGCGATATTTATTCTTAATATACGCGTAAGTCGAAAATGCTTTTCCCTCAAGGAAAGAAATTCTGTAAATTTTTTAATCCCCAAGTTTTCTTGTGTCCGCCATTACTGACTTTGAGTTCGCGTACCCCAACTGGTCTTTCGCGTACCCTCAGGAGTACACGTACCACATGTTGGGAACCTCTGGTCTAAAGGAATCAATGTTAACCGATCTCAAAAATAAAATGCGCAATGCAATACATTGCGAGCTGGAATTTCTTTCGGCTCTCCTGTACAATAATAATAATGTTACTAAATTAACCTCTGATGTATAGATATACAGGGTGGCACAGTAGGTAATGTTTGAAAAACAATCTAATAGATGGCACTAGATGCAAGCAGTTGAGACCAACTTGATGCACACGATTATTAGAGCGGAGAATTGTATAGGTGTGTTTCGTTAGCGAGCGGTCACTTTAAGTGCATAAGTAAGTGATTAGCAGCCAAAAATCGTCGATTCGCTTTTTGTTTCGTCTGTGGCCACTGTTTTTTTTTATTGTCTTGAAACCGATCCAGTGCGTTTGAACTTGTAATACAGCCTAAAGAGGATTGAAACACAGTTTTGATGACAAAAGTGGAGGGGGAGAACAAAACGAAACATTGTGAAAACAGGCTGACCATTTTTATTGTCCTTTTGTCCGGGCAGTTCTTTTTACGAAACTCCTCCTGCCATGCCCGTTGCACTCCCTTAATATTTCCATGGCATTTGGCCATTTCGAGCACCATAAACACTCGAATATCTGTTTAATATTTATTCATATTCGCTTGTGATAATCACAACTGAGCAAAACACTTAAACTCACCGCTCGCTAACGAAACACTCACCTATGCAATTACCCACTCTAATGAGCATGCGCACCAAGTTTGGTTTCAACTGCTCGCAGCTAGCGCCATCTATTAGATTGTGTTTCAAACATTACCCGCGGGGCCACCCTGTGTATATATACTTGTCCTATGTCCACTCAATCGGTTCGGTTGCCGTAATGGCAATAGGCACGGGGGCATGGGGCGGAGTTCTGTATATATATGCAAGGAGCCACCATGCTATGGCAACCTTTCCGCCAAACTGGCGATGAGGGTGGTCGCCAACAGTCAGCGAGTACTGGGTGCTGAGTACGGAGCATGGGGAAAGTGTAACATCTAAAAAATGTGTGGAAGATATTTTGTTTGTCTTATCTTTCGTGTTATGTTTTTTCGTGTTGTGTCCCATTTTTGAAAAAAATAAATTTTGGTGGGAATAAAAAATGAAGTATTTATTCCTTGTCTCCGATCCCAGTAGTTTATTTTAGATAAACAGTGAAATAGATATATAACTTCCTTACTGTATACTGTCTTTTTGATATCTTTTCTACATATGAAGATTATAACTGAAAACTAAAATTGGTAAACGATATAAGTGTCAAAATAAATAAATTCAAATACCGTTTTCCACATCAAAGTGATGAAAAAGTAATGTTATAAAATGTGGCAAACGTGAAAAAGCGTCTGGTAGTGCTCTAAATAGTTGTCAAGAGCTTGCAAAGAGGTCGCTAGTGTATACGTTCCTACAACTAGTGTGAAGAGTTTCTTGCGATTTTCCAAACATTTTCGCCTTTGGAACTTTCTCAACATCTACCATGTTCGAAACCCGATTCCACTAAAGATCCACCGTGTATGTGGTCCTGGCACACGCTAAATTTGACGTCGTGGGTCAAAGGTCATCACGCTGGTATGGCGCGGAAGCTTGGAGAGGGGATGCCATCTCAAGAATCGTCCTCGTCATCTGACCGATGTTCAAAATTACGAAATTCATCTCAAAGTAGTCCTGGTGTTGCTTCTTAATGGAACGTTAATGTAACTAAACTTTTAGTCCCCAGTTTTCAACAGCATAGATCTTTCTTTAAATAAAATGCTTATTTCATTTATAGCTTTAAAGAAAGTAAATTTAAAAAAAAACAAGCTTTTGGTTCATGGTTAAGACTTGAAGTGGAAGCCAGATAGAATTTCTCTCTCTGCTTCTGACGAAAACTCGTAATAAGCAAGAAATGCAAGTTAACAACATAGAGCATTGTTATCTCGCATTTCAAATAAAAATTTAATCAGACAAGATTAAATTGAAGGAAAGGACATATTTCATCATTTGTGAGGACATTTTTGTAATATTTCAAATAAACTGCTTTCCTCATTCCATTTCCAAATCTACATTTATTCTGATTTATTAAGACTGTTACTAAATTTAAAATGAAATTCAAACACATCCATGTATTCATGCAAAAATACTTCGCTACATGAAGATTAAGGTACCTTATCTAATCATCTTTTATAGATAAAACTAGGGACAAGGAAAAAACTCAGTTAAGTAAAATAGTGTTTGAGCGGCTTCATTTGAAAATTTTTAAGGATGGATGGTACTGCAGATAGTGAGTTTTAAACCTATTTTCATCATTCCAACTCTTCCTTTTCTTTTGAAATATATATATATATATATATATATATTTTACATTAAATTTATTTCTGAAGCAAAATGTGTTTCAATTCAAATGACTCAAGTAAAAAAACATTTTTTGTAAGATTTCATTTGTTTCTCAAGCAAAATGAACTATTGTAGCATTTTTTATTTCTCAAGTAGAATGTATTTTTATTACATTTATTTCCTTTATTCTCGGCATGAAGTACTTCAGTAAATTCTTAACAGGGCCATTATTATAGTACTTGGTTTAAGAAATAAAAGAAAATTTTAAAACATTTATATTTTATTTTGCATTTAAATCTCATTAAAAAACGAAATGATTTTTAAAGATTCTCAAGCAAAAACAGTTATGCTTCAATTTTCAACCTCGAAAACTTCTTTATTAAATACTTTTATTTAACTTGATCTGTTTCATATATGTAAAGATGTAAATTTAAAATCGACTTATCACTCACTTAATAATGGACTAGAGTTTTGAGTTTGTGTCAGTTTATGCAGAATACACTGGATGTTCACGATGATAATACGCTATTTTAATATCTTCAGAACTTAAAAATGAACCATTCAATTAATTTAATTGAATTCGGATTCCATACCAGCGGTGGGGCTGCGATGGTAAGGTCTCGGCTTCGTGGCCGGAGGGCTCCAGGTGCGAAACCCGATTCCACTGAAGATCCGCCATGCACCTGGGCCTGTTGCACCTTAAATCATACGTAAGGGGGTCAAATGTTCTCCCGTTGGTGTGATGTGGAAGTTTGGAGAGGGGGTACCAGCTCAGGTGCCGTCCTTGTGAAATGACAGCGGCTCAAATTGAGGAGGTCCGTCCCAAAATAGCCCTTGTGTTACTTCAAAACTGGACTTTAGTATATCTAAACTATACTCCATACCAGTGGCGCCACCTAGTTGTGAATTGAAGGCTTCATAATATTTATACTAATGATTTATAAATTAAGGTCTAAAATGTGATAAACGATTAACTTTGAAAAAAATTACATGTCTTAGGGGGCAAAAAAAAGTGTTTCAAAAACTGCATTTTTGAAATTTATTCGCATTGAAAATCTTTGCTTCAGGGACCATTATCTTTAGACCAATAGAATAAGTGCATGCTCTCGTGAAACGCGTAAGTTCTGTCGCTCCATTTTAATACTGGAATTTGCTGTGCTTCTTGCAAATGAAAACTAAAGCGACGCCCAGGGCTGGATTTAGGCATTTCTACGCCCTATGTCAAAGCATATTCTGCGCCCCCTCTCAAAATTTGATGTATAATTTTTAATTAATTACATAATAGTTTATTTTTGAAACGCATAAGCACTTAATACAATCTTTGTAATATCTGAACCACAATAAACTTTTAATTCCACATTGCACGACTTATGAAATAACATAACACTAATGCCTACAAAATATACTCCATCGAATTACTTCAAATCGTCTGAAATATCTACTAGAACGTCTTCATTTTTCCGGTTTTGTTTGTGAATAGGCTTGAAGGGTCATTGAAGTAGATACATCTTACTAAATCACAAGTATGATAAGGTCTACAGTAAAAATGTATCGTCCAATATATTTAATGTTTCGTATGTAAATTTCAAAAATATCATTTTATATGGTTTTTTCAAAATAATACTTGAAAATTTGTAAATATTTGTTGCCATTTCTTCTGTTTATGCGCCCCCTGACGGCTGCACCCTAGGCCATGGCCTAGGTTGGCTCGATGGGAATATAACCTTAATGACGCCACAGTACAGGCAATGTGCAGTTAGATGATAGATGACTTGCGTAATTGTCATGTGACTGTGACGCTGCGTAAATTTGCTGTATAGAGGACAAAATTTAACAATTACTAATTCTTAAGTATTTCATAAAATATATTTTCTGTCAGAGAATTTTACGTGCTATAAACGATGAAGATTATGAGAACGTGAAAACTTTAAGAATACAATGTTTCGGAATAGATTTATTTCATAGTTTGACAGGCAACAATAAAATAGTGGCGGGATGAATTTTGCAGATTCGAACCGTGGTCATGATAGGTACAGCAATTGTATTTTTATAAAAATGTGAGTAGCGAACAGCAACTACAAAGGAAAGGAAGCAGGTTTGATCTAAAAATATGTTTCTTCCATTAAAACGCATATCATCATTTAGAATAGTTTTATCAACAAGCATTGTTTAATGAATAAAAAAGTGGATAAATATGTTCAATTGTTGTCTACAAAATTTGTAATAAACATGTCTAGACATTAAAGAAGAAATATTCCCTTGGTACTTGTAAATTGTATGAATTTATAAAAAGCTATGTATTTTTTAGCTGAATATGATATATTACCATTAATTCTTTGTATAAATTGGAAATTAAAAATTTTTTAATAGACTAGAGGTAATTGTAAAAACAAAACTTCTTCAAAACATACTGCATTGCATAATTTGGCAGTTTTTAATATTAAACCCTCCTTTTCTATGTTAGTCATACTAAAATGTGTTCGACAGGCAAAGACTTATAATCAATACGCCACCTATTGTATCGCAATTAATCTAGGATATTCACAACTAGATGCAGTGATGCTATGAGAAACTAATTGCGAAATACACATTACAAGGTATAGACATATTTCCAAAATTATTACAGAAAAAATTTCAATGCTAAATTTTATCATTCGATTATAGGTAGTCTATAGTGCAACGGATAATTATAGATGGTTCAATTTTTCATAAAAATTTAAACCCTCTTAGATAAGTTTACGACAGTGAATTCAGAATCTATAAAATGTTGGTTGATTCCCAATTGCCAAATCACGTCCAATTAAAAATATCAGATCCATAAAATAATTAGTCATAGTTAAATTACGTGTCCCTATCTCCCTGAACATGCACGCTACTGAAGCACTATTGCATACATATTTCTAGAAAATAACACTTCTATAAGTTTCTTATCAAATTAATGTGATCTCTACCATGTTGTCTATCCAAAGCAAAAAGATCCATAAATCACTATCTTAAACCTAATTAACAAAAAATTTGCTAAGAATTTACCATTGTTAGATACATTTTGCAACAGGGACTCTAAAACCTACAAAATGATGGTTGATTCTCAATTGCAAAACTACGTCCAATTAAAAATATCAGACTCATAATATAATTATTCACAATTAAATTCTTAGACCATTCCCTTTCTCCTTGTACATGTGTTCTGCAGAAGGTCTATTGCATGCATATTTCCAGAAAATAACATCTCTCATAACTCCTAAACAAATTTATGACGTCTACCATGTTGTTTATCCAGACCCAACAGATGCATTAAAATATTATCTTACATCTAATCACCAGAAAGATAGCTAATAATTTACACTTTCTTAGATACAGTTTGCAACAATGAACCTAAAATCTATAGAACGGTGATTGATTCCTGATTGCAAAACCATGTCCAATTAAAAATATCATACCCATAAGATCCGCAATAAATTATGAGAAAAGTCTCTATCTCCAGTACACACATGCTTCGAAGCAGTACTGCATATATATTCCCAAAAAATAACATTTCTCTAACTTCCTTATTAAATTAATGTAACGCCTACCATGTTATTTATTCAGAACAAACAGAACCATAAAAGGTAAGAAAATCCAAAATCTATAAAGTGGTTGTTGATTTCTTATTGTAGATCTAAGCCTAATCAAAAATATCAGACTCGTAATATAATTATTCACAATTAAATTCTGAGACAAGTCTTTATCTCCTTGTATATGTGTGCTGCAGAAGGTCTATTGCATACATATTTCCAGAAAATAACACCTATTTAACTTCCTTATCAAATTATTATGACGTCTGCCATATTGTTTATCCAGAACCAACAGCGGCATTAAACACTATCTTAAGCCTAATCACCAGAAATACAGCTAAGAATTTACACTTTCTTAGATACATTTTGCAACAATGAACCTAAAATCTACAGAACGGTGGCTTATTCCCTATTGGAAAACTAAGTCCAATTAAAAATATCATACCAGTAAGATAATTATCCCCAATTAAATTATGAGACAATTTCCTATCTCCCTGTGCACATATGATTCGAAGCAGTACTGCATACATGTTTCCAAAAATAACACTTCTACAACTTCCTTATCAAATTAATGTGACGTCTACCATGTTATCTATTCAGAACAAACAGAACCATAAAAGGTCAGAAAATCCAAAATCTATAAAGTGGTGGTTGATTTCTTATTTCAAATCTACGCCCAATCAAAAGTATCAGACACATAGTATAATTATTCACGATTAAAATTAAGAAACAAGTCCTTATCTCCCTGTACATGCATGGTACTAAAGCACTATTGCTTACATATTTCTAGAAAATAACACCTCTCTAAGTTCCTTATCAAATTAATGTGCCATAAAACACTATCTTAAGCCTAATCACCAGAAAGATCGCTTTATGTCTACAGAACAATTCCTCTGGCGGCGCGATGTGTGTCCATAACATATGGGCGGCAGGCATTTCTGTAATCAATTGTATTTCTTTCCTTCCCTGAAGAGGAAACAAATTTGATCAATCCATTAAGAGGCTCACTCCATCTGCGAGATCAAGAATGCTCCAGATAATGTTTGTGCCCCGTAAAATATATCCTGGAAGCTGAGCTATTGATTTATGAGCGAGAGAAGGGGCGAGAGGGGGCTTATACCTTCGACCATTAGAAAATATCCTCGGGGATTCTTCCGGAGGACCTCGATGGCTGTTCTTGTCATCTGGGCGATGGAGGGCTCCCCTTCAGCGCCGTTGTCCCGGTCTGACTCGTATGCCATGTGGCCCGGGCTGAACAGACCTGCAGAAGAAGACAGCATTGATTAGAGGACGTATTTTTTAAGAGCTGCATTAAACTGCTTTATAGGGTCGTAGTAGGACCTTGATACATTTATTACACAAATAAAGGATATGCAGAATGTGCAAAACCTGTATGATTAGTAAAAACTGTTGAAATTATCGATAAATTTTAAATAATCATTATATTATTCTCCATTAAATTTCAGTCAACTTCAGAACGTGGATTGATTATCTAATAAATCAACACACAACAAACCTGAGCATTCATCTAACAAGAATATACCCACCAATAATGACACAAATTTGAAAGTTAAGGCATTTCAGTCACGAATACCATTTTAACAAGTCAATGAGCATGTCTAGTATTAATAGAAACGAATGTGTATGAGTCTGCTTTTGTCTGTCTGTCTGCTGGCGCTCTGTAGGGAGATCATTTGACTTAAAATTACCAAATTTGGTACAAATACACTTTCGAAGGTGAGAGTTTGTACCTCAGAGCGATTTGTTTGAAATTTTAATTAGAATATTAATTAATTAAAAATGGAAAAAAATGAAGCGATTCGCTTCATTAAAAATGAAGAGAAATGTTGGAGTTTTTTGGAATTAATATACTAAAATATTAACACAAAAATATTATTTTTACACCATCTTAAAATTGAAAAATTTATCTTTTGAATGATACCAATTTAGCTATCGTGCAGTGTTCTCCTGAATTTTGATTATTTCTTAAAAATATTTTTATGCACAATTTGCCGCAATACTTTTCACTATTACAATAAAATTTAACCCATTTTCACTGTTTCTACAAATGTTTGAAAGCGAGCTTTTCATCCATTATTGACAGCTAAGGAATGAAGACTCTATTTATTTTTTTTATATTCTTTGATAATCTTGAAATGATTTTTTCTTTCTTATCTTATTTCACCATTTTTTGTGACGCCTACTAGCAGACCCTCGAATATCTTAAGTAATACATCCGATATGGTGAAATATTATACTTTAATTTTTATCAGCATGTTTCATTCCAGCTAATATGCTATTAAACGATGCTCCTGTAAATACAAGTGAAATGAGTCGCGCCATTTTAATTTTAGAATCAACTGTGTATTTTATTTTAGGAATAAGAATATGAAGTTACAGCAATGCAATGTGACAGATAACGCGAACAGTTACGAGTTTCATGCAAATGTGATATTATAAGACTTGAATCGATTAGGGATGTTGTTGTACACAATAAACAGAACAGGTGAAAGGTTTCTAAAATAATTCGGCTTTAATATCGATCAAAGTTTGATGCTTAAAAATAATTTATTGAGGGAGCCATGATTATCTAGTTACACATCAGAAATTTAATTTAAATTGAGCGCAACCAATATTCCCGACGAACCAGCCAGTCGCCAAAGGCAGCTAGTAAACAATAATCTATCAAATGAAAACAAAATAATAAATGACGTTAATCTAATATTTGAACCCTTAGCAGTTAAGAAATTTAATTTAACAATTTAAAACCCAACAATATGAGTACACAGTATCGTTCAATAGAATACACATACATTTCTATTCTACGTACACTTCACCTAAAAGCAGTTTTTGTCATCACAGCCACAACAAAAATATGTTTATAAATTTCCGAAGAATTCCTCCGGGATGCTTATTTGCAGAAAGTTTTCGAAAAACTCATTTGTCAAATATGAAACATTTGCTTGGAGTTTTCCACCAAATGAGCGCCTTGAGAATTAGAGTGTATCAAGACGCTAACTAAAAACTCCTAGTAAAGAATTCGCGACATTTGAGACTCGCAACGAATTTAAACAACATTTAACGAATTGTCCTACCTCGATGTTATTAAAATGTATGCCTAATGCAAGTTTGCTTTTACTGAACTATTTTAAAGAGATAGTCTTTTGAATGCACTGCATATTTTAACAAAGAATTCTTTTTCTACTTAGAAATTACAGTTATGATATGCCTAAAATAAATGGAATCGGGATATATTCGCAAGCGTTAAGTATTAGCCTTATGAACCGAAAGTCTTAAGTAGATTTTTTATTAAATAATGAATATATATATTCTTATTAAACATTTGTGATAATTACATATTTTTTATATTATGCCTATTATTATGTCCCGTTGTCGTAAAGAAATTTGAATTATAATGTCAATGCATTATCTATGCATTTTCAGAGATATATCATGAGAAAGAAATGAATAACTTTGGAAATGTATTTATATTTTGTAATATTTTATGGTGCAGTGTGATAATGAAACTAACGCAATTTAATAATTATAAGGAACTATCAATAAAAATATATAAAATAAGAATAAATTAGCTTAAATGTCAAATAATTTTTATAGCCATTTTTTCTAGAATTCAAGTTTCTGTAACATGCTCTTTTATTTAAAACTGGCCGCCTTCGGCGACCAGCTTGTTCGGAATATAATTTCAATTGAATCTCTTGAGTATAATTTAATATTCATGGTTCCCTTAGCAAAGTAATTTTAAATTCCAAATCGTGATAGACATTTAATTCATGTTCTTTCTGTAGCCTTCCACCTATTCTGGTCGTTGTCTGCATGAACCTCCTGAATGGAGTCCAGTAGCCGTCTGTATCATGTATAACACAACGGCATCATCTTCACCCTCTTATTCCTCTTGAAAATATGCATTTGATTTTAACTTTAGAATGGCGAGGCACATTTTACTTCCAGCGGCATGTTAGCTGAATGAAAAATATGCTGATTAAAACATATCATTAAACATAAAAAATATTATTACTTTAGCTTTCTTCAATGGAAGAGAAGCAAACAAATAAATATTTGGTTAAACAATGAAAACGGTTTGAATTGCTAAGCAACAACGAAAAATATTGTTGTAAACTATGCCAAAAAATATTTTTAAAAATTTATTCAAATTAGAGAAAAAACGTACGACAACTTAATTGATATCATTGAAAAGGTAATGTTTTGCACTTTCAGGTGGTGTAAAAATAATTTTTGTACTTTAATATATTCGAAAGTTATTAAGGATAAATGCCGAAATTTCATTTAATTATTAATTAAAATTCTAATTAAAATTTCAGAGGTGCTCATTCCCACCCTCCAAAGTATGTTTTTACCAAATTTTGTAGCTCTAACTCGAGAGGTGTGCCCTTCAGAGCGCCAACACACAGACACACACATATTTTCCTTTATTATTAGTGGAGAATTACATGATTTAAATATATATTGAACCTGGAAATACTTTTGCTCAAATTATATAATTAAAAAAACATTTTATAGTACATGCAACAATCTTTGAAAAAATTTTGCACAAATTATGTTATTTTAATGATATTGAATGAATGAAACAAGCAAACTTATAATCTTATGCTTTGGGCCATGCCTCAAAACCATTTAATCGTCGAGCAGATCCTAGAACCACTCGGAAATCTTCGAAAAATAATGCCGTATTCAGAGTAAGAAAATAAAACATAGTAAATGGATAATGTGAACAAATTGGTTTAGAAACATACTTTCATAATAAATCATACTCCTTCATCAATAACAGGAGGTCGAGATATGCGTGAGACAGATAAGTGTAGTTTCTCACCTATAGCATGTAGTTATCTGAAGCATAATATTCTTTCTATTGCTTCTTGGCTGTTATTCAAAATATTATGGACTGATTCCAATCAAATGACTGCCAATCTGCAAGATTAATCTATATAATCTAATAAATTATGCGAAAAATTGGATTGAAGACAAATTTGTGAAAGAACTGTGAAGAAAATTACTGTTCTGTTCGGTGATTATCCTTTCTTTGATTTCTGATACTGAGAGGACAGCATTTTAACGAAAGTACTAATGGATGCGCTAGAAAGGTGCAAAGATTACGGGTCAGTGATAATAGATCGCATTTTTATTCTGGTAAATCGAGAAGTCTTCGAGAATAGGGTCAAGGCATATCAATGATAGCAGGCTCAGATGTCATTTGGACGTCCTAAATATCTTTGTGGTACCGTATTCGGTTTATTGTTAGAAGACTGTGAGATTGAAAGCTAGTGTAACAGAAATTATACACGTGGTGGTAAATCTATGTGATATAGTATGTGGATGATCTAACTAGGAGACAGGACTAAAGCTTAAGGACAAGCGATCGCGTATTCATTCTGGTAAATCTAGAAACCCCACGATGTATGGTCAGGGCTCAAATGTCACCTGGTGACCGAGATAACCTTGTAGCAATGTTTTGGTTTCAAAGATAGAAGATCATGAGATTGGTACCTGGTATGACAGAAGTGACATATTTGGTGGTAAACCTTGTGATAAATCTGGATGTGCTAAATAGGCGACAGGACTACAGCTCAGTGATAACTGATC
>BGPR01016473.1:0-10265 GCA_013235015.1 Araneus ventricosus | reverse complement strand
GGATGTGCTAAATAGGCGACAGGACTACAGCTCAGTGATAACTGATCGTATCTTCATTCTGGTAAATCTAGAAACCTTCGAGAATAGGGTCAAATCACAGATGTAGTCTCAGTGGTCGATATATCCTTTTTGGACAGTACTGATGTCAGTTTTAGAAGACCATGATATTGAAACCTGATGTAACAGAAGTTATACAAGGTGTGATCAATAAAAGGGGTGAAGGTTTAAATAAGTCTTATATTGAGTAGAACCCTTTTAACAAAAACAACATAAAATGAAAAAGAAAGGAAACTGCTAAACTCGTTTAAAAATGTTAACAATAACTCGTTAAACAATAGTGTCTGTCGGATACTTTGAAGATCTTGTTATTTATCAAAAAGCAACACTCAGCGGAAAAAAGCAAACATAAAACGCCCGAGTTTCTCTCTCAAAGATAAGGGAAATTCACTTCCCCTCTCAAAAACCGCAATGACAGCTGGCATTCTCCGAATTCTAAGGATCCCCTTCCCTGTTTCCCAAACCCTTCTGGGCTAGCCACTCTAACGAAGAAAGCAAACGCTGTGGGTGCGAAATCAATCGCACACCGTCCGGTCTGAATCTCTTTTGGTACGAAGTCACGTCCACATTCCTGAGCGTTAGAGGCCTTCTCACGGCTTTTATATTATAGACAAACCACCTTCGGCGACCACCTTGATAGTCGGAAAAAAATTTCAACAGAATCTCTTATGCATAATTTTATATTCATGGTTCCCTTAACAGAGTAGTTTTAAACTTCAAATTGCTATAGACATTTAACCTGCGTTCTTTTCGTAGCCTTGCACTTGTTCTGTTCCTTTTCTACATTAACGTAAAATACGCATTTGATTTCAACATTAAATTGCTGTGGCACTTTCTGCGTCCAGAAGCATGCTAATTGGCTTAAAACACGCTGATAAAAGGAATTAAAACATAACAAAGATAATCTTTCAGTTTACTGGATTATTTCATTATATACTTACCATCTTGAGAACTTCCTCTAGAGATTTCACAGAAAAATCGATCAAATAAAAGAAGAAAGTAAAATCCAGTAAGATTGTCTTAGCTTTCAACAATGGAAGAGAAACACGCAATTAAATATTTGTTTAAACAATGAATAAATGCGTTGCAACAACGAAAATTATTGTTATAAATTATGCCAAAAAATATTTTTAAAAATTTATTAAAATTAGAGAAGAAATCGTACGATAACTTAATTGATATAATTTAAAATATGATTTTTAAAATTTTCAGATGGTGTAAAAATGATTTTTGTGCTATAATATTTTCAAAGGTTATGAAGGAAAATGCCAAAATTTCGCTTATTTTTTGATTAATTAAAATTCTAATTAAAATTTCAAAAAGAACTCGGCTCCGAGGTGCACATTCCCATCCTCCAAAGAATGTTCGTGCCGAATTTAGTAGCTCTATGTACATTATGCCAAAAATATTTTTAAAATATATTAAAATTAGAGAAAAAATCGTACGACAATTTAATTGATATAATTTAACAGATGATTTTTTTAAATTTTCAGATGGTGTAAAAAATAATTTTTGTGCTATATTTTCCGAAGTTATTAAGGAAAAACGCCAAAATTTAGCTTAATTTTTTATTAATTAAAATTGAAGAAATGGCTCAGAGGTGCACATTCCCACCCCAAAAGTATGTTTATGCCAAATTTCGTTGCTCTAGGTCTAGCGGTCTGTTCTGGTGAGCGCCAACACACACGTATTCTCCTTTATTATTATTAGAGATTTATTAAAAGATAAAAAAATAAAAGTGGATTTACTGCATTTTCAATGCAAGATAAACAGAAAACTAACTTTAGACTCAAAATATATTCAATGGAAATAGATTTTAAATTTTCATCTCAAGCCACAATGAATTGAATCGATCAGTAACTTCAATCTATATTTTGTTTTATCTGAATTTTGAAATAATATATCTGAAACCGAAATAAAAATTTTATCATAATAAAATCGAAAATAACTCTTTGTTTCATTAGCTTACCTCTATTAGATGCAATGTATCTATAACAAAAACAAGTTTCACTCATCCTTTCAAAAAATGAGTTTCATATTTCTTTTTCAAAACTGGAAATCTGGGATCTATAATGATACCTCATATTTCACGAAAAGCGAAAACGGACAATAAGCGTAAATTCACCAGAACCAAAGTAACTTACAGTCTCTACAAGATACTCTATCTAAATGCCACGCTACAAAAATAAAACATCCCTATATCACTGTATACAAGAGATTTGTTGCCACAAAAGGCATAAAATAACGATTTAAAAGGACGAAAAAGCTACAAAAGAGAGCCACTGAACATTTAATATTATCTCTCTCCATTTTCTCTTAGTAATTGTCTTTTGAGAAGTGCCAGTAAATTTATATTTTGCCCCTATGTTGAGAAATTTTCACTGGAGGATTGTTGTCTTTGTACTTGGCTATAAATTTACCAACACAAGTAACTGTGATAGAATAGTAGGGAAAAATTCGCTGGAAACATTAATGATGTTTTTTGTGGTTTTAACGATATTTCAGCATTTGATGACTGTTTTAAGAATTTAAGTTTTTCACGATAGATGTTTTTCGTCATTAAACTTTATTTAGTTCTGTTAAGCCTTTTTAAGTAGATTTGATTAGATAAAAAATTTCGAAAATAAAATACTTAAATGAAATCATAATCCTGGTTTTATATTTCTCTTAACACAATGCAAATTCTTGTTATTAATGGTTATTGGGCAAAACTTCACAAACTAAACTATAACGGAAATTTGAGAGTAAGTTTGAACATTTTAATTCGAGGGCCATTTGAATTTTTTTTCCCTGTCTCCCTAAATTTCTATCAAAGTAATATTAAAATATCAGTCTATAAAATACCATCTATAATATATTTTGTTATTTGAAAGTGAAAGCTGATTTTTTTTCTGTATTCAGTGTTTACTTGAATTGGTTCCATTTGTTAACAATCTAACTTTTAGTGGAAAGTAAATTTACCAACTGTGCTATGAAACATCATTCACTCCCCCAACCAACGCATTTTTATAAAATTCTATAATTTTTGCACTCTAAATGGCAAACGAATTTTTACTTAAGAAATATTTTTTCGCTGAAATATGTCTACTAATAGTTTTATAGAGGGATTTTTCAAACTTCACAATACTGTAAGATTATTTAGTGATCTTATTAAAACTCAAATATATATTAGCAAAATTTTAAAAAATATATGACTTAATTCTCAAATCTATTAAAAACATTTTTTCTTCACACTCAGGCTGGCATCATCCCAAATGTCGCCCGGGCAGCGTTGCCCAAAATCGCGGGCCGCTTCTGAATCCGACACTAATCGGATAGAGTAGCTAAGGCTTCTCTCGTTTTCGTGCACAATTCCTCTTACTGAAAGTCGAATGTTGTCCCACGTTGGTGTGACTTAGGAAATTTGGAAAGGAGATGGTAGCGCTTACTCCACCTCTGCTCTGATACGGTTAGCACAAAATCTATTTCAAAACGGGATCTGTATGGCTTGAAATATGCAGTTAACCTAACAAATCCTAAATAGCTCACGTAATGAAGTCAAATGATCAGTTACCATATATTTTAAGTACTACCCATTTTAGAAGGAAAAATCGTATCTGCATATGACAACGAACAGATTGCTTGTCACGTTTTAGTTTGATAATTTGTCCGTGTTTCAATTAGATATCTCGTTAGGAACTATTGTACTGCGAATTTTGACTCGTGATACATGACGAGGATCGAAAAATAAAAGCAATGAATAAAATTTAATTTTCAGGTTTAGTTTAGTTATATATAGCCTGTTTTTGAACACAACTTCAGCTTATTTTGGGACGGTCATCGTAATTTTGAACTTCGGGTCAGATGACGGAGGACAAAACCTGGGCTGGCTTCCCTTCTCCAAGTTTCCGCGCCACACCAGGGAGCGACGTTTGGCCCGTATGCTTACGATTAAAAAAGAGACTAGGTACCCAGTATACAGGGAATTCAACGAATCAGGGTTTCGAGTCCTGGAACCCTCTGCCCCGAGGCGAGACATTACCCTTAGCCGCATAGCGGCCTGAGGAATTTGATATCACATCACTATTTTTTTCTCTTAAGCTTCAAATAAAAAGTAAATTCAATGCAAATTTGTTTATACAATAAAAAAGTTTGTACAAACATAAATTTGTGTAAAGAAACATTTACGATTATGTATTAGAGTCAGGAAAAGGGGGTGCTCTATTCTGGGATTTGTATCACCTTTGACTTGCAACCAATTACGTGCTGACCTCTATGAGATGTCACAAATATTGAATAATCATGCCTGTCGCTGCATAAGCTCGCCAGTGAATCTAAAATGTTTTCAGCTAATTAGGTAAGTAGTCAAGTTGTACTACAGATTACATGACTATAATGGTATCAAATTTGACATTAATGCAGAGTGACTCGATTGCACAATCACTGCGGATTTAACTAGCGAAGAAGTTATCTATCAAATCCGTAGATATTATAGAATTGAATTTGTTACACCAGGATCCCGTGAACTCAAATACGTAAGCTACTGTATATAAAACCCAAAGATATTAGCTCTCCACCTAAATAGAGTTAATAATATCCTTTAACTGCCAGAAATCCTATACAGCTGTTTCCAAATATATTCCGTACCCACTAATAGTTAAGCTACTGTGGTAAAACTAGCTATTAAACGTTACCCTAAATTGGGTAAATTCATTTATCGCATATCACCTCGAGAACTTCTATCAGCTGTTTCCAAATATTTTTCCCGATGCCTTAATTAGCTTTAAGCTCACCACGCTTATAACCAGTATTTTGGAAAGTTTAATCCCTAAACTGATGCTTAAATTCTTATCTGACATTTCATCTCGGAACTTCTATAACAGGCTGGTTTCAAATTTCTTTTCCCTGTCCCTCCTTCAATTGCGATATGTTATAAAACCAGTTATTTCGAAAAGTTTGAACTAAAAGTTCAAATTCTTTTACCATTCTACACTGAGAACTTCTATAACAGCTTTTCCAAAATATTTTTCTCGGCCGCCCCTTATTATTTGGTTCTAATTATATCTAGTATATAACCATGTGTTATGCGAAAGTAACTAAGCAGATGGTTAAATTCATCTACAAACATGCTCCTGGTCGGAACTATACTGAGCTGTTTGAATTTTCTCCCGATCACAAAGTTCTACTAATTTTGACCACCATCTCAGTGACAGTGTTGAAAGCGGCCGGAATTTCGGCCCAGTCTGTTAACCAATCTGGGTATTTAAACGTCTCTGCTTCTTAATCTCGTAAAAAAAAAAGACGAACGTACTTCCACACTACACGTTACTCCCCAAACAGAAGCAAGCTCTTTAACAAAGGTATTAGTAATGTTGCAAGTAGATATGTTAGCTTAAGTCGAACGACCGACTCAACTTAAACCTTTCCAGGATATATTTTTATCTTATTTGTATTAATTCCTTAGAGTATTGATTAATTCAACGATCCGAAACAAATGTAAAACAAGACAGTGAACTTTGAATAATTCATAATTAGAGCCTAGGCCATATTACATCATCTTGACAACTATTCATCTGTTCAGCACAAATTTCAATGAGATTTTTGAGCTTGTGTTATGGAGTGGAATGTAAGGCCTCAAACAGAAGATAAATACTCCTCATTCTCTTCAGGTTTTGCACTATCAGATAGAAGATGGATATAGATTGCAGTAAAACTTGGATTAAAGTCGCTATCCGAATCCAGACGTGACGACGTGAATGACGAATAAACGGATAAATAGAAATGTCTTAATACATATACCACAACAACATGATTTTGCTCGCCTTGGAAGGAAAAAATGAATGGGATCCTTTGCCAAAGTGAATAATACACTACATACTGATTTACGAACAGTGGAAAGTATGCTCAAACCGTGTTATCTATATGGTTGGGAAGAGAGTTTTATGCAGGGGTAAGTGAAATGTACTTAGAACCAGCCAGCCTGACCCCTGTCCTGCATTAAGTTTGCGACTGACAAATTTGGTGACGACGGCGGCAAATGTGGGATCTCAGTGCTAGGAGTTTTTGATATCTCATAAATAGGGCAGATCAGATTTTTCCCAATGATTCCAGCAGACGTCACACTGCCGGGAGAATCTATAAGCGGAGCGCCTGGATTACGGAGCAGGGTAGATGCCGAGCTACGAGATCGCCTTGGATTAAAATCCCTTCTTGGAATTTTATTGCTTGCGCCAGGTAGTAAGTCTTAGATTGTACCGAAGTGGCTTAGTTGTTTGTTGATCGACTGGAACGAATTTTTGAGTTTCGTCTGCAGTGCAGCAGGGAAAACCTAGGTGAGATGAGCGCTGTAGGACGTTACGCATAACGCTCAGCGCTCTATTGAGAGAAGCTGGTTACTTGTCATTATTAGTGGATTTGCTGACTCTTTGTGTTGCTAGATCTGGAAATAGTGCTGATATTTTTCATGAATTGTTGTCCTGTTTGCTCTGCTACGTACATGAGATATTGCCTGTGCCTGTCTCTAGTGTTCTCACGAATCTTGTGACTGCTAACTCTTATCTTATGAAGTTGACGTTGGCATCCCCATACACCGCGGGATTTTTGTATCAATATTTTTAATTAATTTTACAATCTACCAATATAACAACATAGATGTAAAAATAACGAATAAATTCTTTACATGATAAAGAATACAGAAATTGAAAATTAATCAAGCGTTTACTGTATTTTGCGACCAATGTTGTAGAACAAAAAAATCAGACGACCAAACATAAAAAACTGAAAATATAGATGTTTGAGGAATCACACTTGCATAAGACAATTATCTCAACAAGTGAGAACCATTATGATACTCAGAGTTTTTACCAATTTCAATCATATTAAAAATAATTAGTTTGTTTTAAGTAGTAAGGGTAATGTGAAATGATTACCTCTGAAGTTGCTGATTTAATATCTGAACAAATACCAAATTAAAAAGTTGAAAATAAAAAACAGAATTAAATAGACGCATTTTCGTGTTTCATAAAGGTAATTCAATATTTTGTTTATTTAATTTTGAAACCACAGATTGGCCAGTAAAGACTCGTTTGCTGGAAAGCTAATAGTAATGGAAGAAGTTCATGTAGTAAATTACAAATCTATACATATTGCTCGATAACAAAAATGGAAATACCTGAAGCTTCATTCCATTTTTTTCATTCTGATCATAAAATTCAATTCTGAAAAATCTTTGTAAATCCCACAATTCACGTTAATTTTTCAAAGTTTCAACTTCTTGTTTCCATAAGTTAATTTAATAGATGATTATAAAATTAAATGGAATAAAAGATTTCAAAAAATTTATTCTCAATTTTATCGTATTAGGTTTGAAAAATTTGAATACAAAATGGTTTCTAATAACCTATTTATAACGAAAAAGTAATTCTTACTGTCTTCATGAAGCTAAATTAAACTTTACAAGTAAGTGTGATAAAATCCACCGGATAATTTTAAATAAGCAACCATTCATATTTTCGAATCTTTAAAGATTGCTTTATAAAATGTTTGCAGAATGCTTCAATGTACATTGTACCTCAAAATGGTACAATAAGTGGAACTCATTAACCTCCAGCGAGTTATCATGCAGAGGGAGATACATTAGAGAAGAATTGTTTGTTATATTTTTAATGAAGAGCCTACGAAAACATCTGGCTATTTTTCAAAGCACTTTGACGCCTGAGTCATTCCTTTGGGAATCTGAGTGCATTAAGAGGACTCCCACATTCTCAGGGTCAGACAGCAAGGAACTCCATTAACCCTTCCAGAAGGAGCAATGCGTAAGGTGAGAGATACACTGAGAAGTTGTTCTGTTTTATGGTCAGCTAGTGGTGCTATCTGAAAAGTATGAATTCGCTATTATTTTTCAGCACCCTTTCGACTGTTAGTCATTCTTAGAATTGAGGCACAAGAGGATTCTGCCACTGCTCTTTCATACTGTGGAACTCACATTAACTTCCATGAGCATGTGTGATACACTAGAAAGAATTTCGTTCTTATATATTTCAGAACAGAGGAAGCACAGCAAGGACTCTTTCAAGTATTTTCAGCAACCTTCTTTATCAAAAAAATTGTTAATGCCCTCTTTGAATTCTATATATTTACCTTCCTGCCACTCTTGTATCATATAGGCAAGGAAACTCATAATAACCTTCCACAGCATCATGTGAGAGACATAATAATTGAGAAGAATTTTCCATGAGAGACATTTATACCAGAGGCGCTACGAAAAGGATCTCGCCATTTTTTTTTCTACACCTTTCGACGTACCTTGTTAGTCATTCCTTAGAATTTGAGGCATTAAGAGGATTCCTCATGAATTTTGTATTCATAGATGAGTAAGAACTACTTAACCTTTATAATGCGTATGTAGAGATACACTAGAGAATTTGTTTTATATATTTGTTCAGAGGGTGCTACGAAAGTATGACCTTCGCTTTCAGCACCTTCTATACCGTTAGCTTCAGCTCCTTAGGAATTCGAGCTCACAATAGGATCTGCTATTCTGGGCTCAGACAGGCCCAACCGTTCCAATGAAATGACTATGAAACTGGACTTCTTGCATTTTATATCTATATTTCAATTTTTTTTTTTTACCTTTATATTGATTTTACAGTTTTATATCATGTCCTGTAAATATTTCTGCTGAAATATTGATGATTCAGTTTATTTTATTTTCACAATTTATTAATTCTTTTGGTCATTTTTTTGTTATATTGTTTTTGGGTTTTATGTTTGTATCACTTGTTTGATTTTTTAATAAATATTGTTAAACTAATTACAATTTCTATCAACCCTTACCTACAAATTAATTTTTAATAATTAATTCTCCCCAAAACATATCTTTTATAATATGTACTTAGGGAACACAATGGGCCTTTCATTGGTATGAGGGCGGTCTATTTGGAAGTTTACTTTTTATTTTACCGACTTTCGGTGCTCATTTGAAAAGTAAGTATTATTGAAAATGGTTTTTTTAATAGAGAGAAAAAACAAATAAAGAACTATATTTTATTTATTTCATATGTTGGGAGAATTTAGTATATCACAATTAGTTTGTTCAGCTGCAATATCATTTTCTGGCATTTTAAACCCACTAGAATTGCTTGAATTTGGGCTATATAAACAGAACTCTTTAAGAGCATTCCTTGTATGTCATTTTCTGACTGTCTGAGCTATAGCCTTGGTAGCTGGATCGGAGAATGTTTTTGTCTAGTCTTGATATAGAGTTCAGAGTTAAAGTGACTCAAGTCCATGTTTGTACTATCACTAGGTTGCCATAATGTCCCGTGTGGACTGGTTGCCATATCTCACTAATCAGTCCTGCACATTACTATTTGTCCTGTTTTCTCCGTAAGATTATTTTAGAGAAAAAATGATATCAACCAAACTGCGGAGCAAATCTGTGGAACTTGGAATATAAAGAGAAATGCACGTTTTTCTGCAGATACAAAGTATATTGATCGGAAGTCATGATCAAAGCTATGCGGATACGCATTTGACATTCCAGCCGACAATGCATATGTGGAGAATATTTTCTCTATTTCCACCTCAATGTTCGGACAAAGAAAGGTCAGTGGAGACAAATGAAGTAATTTTGCTTTGTCGACTATAATTTTAAAATGACTGCACCCACCATAATTGCGGAAGATGAAAATGATATAAATAAGATAAAATCAACTTAAAAAATCTGTTTATTAAAAAAGGGATTATCCTCGCATTCTTTTAATTATTCAATGTGTTCATTTTATTAGATTTCTTAATCTTTATTGATTTTGACATATGATTAAACAAATCATTACCTACTTACTCCTTCTTTCTCATGTTTTAGTCTATTTCAAAGTCCTGGCAATACTTAGCAATTAGGGTAACCCCAACCATCACTGTAATGGTGGTGTATAAATGTTATACTTTCTGTTAAAGCTGTCCCTTTTCTGTGTTCTCTTTCTGCGCCATTATAATGGAGGGGCTTTATTTTGCATCTCTTGGAAAATAAAGGGTGCCTTTTACCTTTTCCTGTTTCTATTCTTTTGGTACAAAGACATATTTCTTAAGTATTCTATGGATAATTTCTCATCTTTTAAATTTGGGAATGTTTTCGGGTCACATGAGACTTTAGTAAAATTCCTCTTGGTGAATTTTTCTGACTAATTCGTCGGAATCCTGCTGGTAGAAAGCACTGAACAAGTATATTT